>JAQFYP010000263.1:0-27576 GCA_034694865.1 Bilobella braunerae | reverse complement strand
TCTGAATTAAACAGTAACGCAAAAGTAGGGTTGGCTGTTTAAAATATTCAAACACGAGTTGCAACGAGTAATTTTGCCATTTTACGGAAAAAAAACTTTTGACTTTAAGGTAAATAATTAAGTACCAGAGTCTACTGCTTACTGAATTTTGACTTTCAAATCAAGATATTCTAAGAATGTTTTTTTCTAAAATCGTGTAAAAATTATGCTGTAAATTTAAGATGCTTTATCACATTTTACAAAGTAGCAAAAGACGCTTAAAATGGAGAAAAAGTGGACGGATAAATGTAGATGTAAGTACATTAGACTTAGCAATAAATAAGCAGCATTTGTCGAGTTAAAAATAAACTGTCTTGTGAAAACTATCTTGTGAAAACTATCTAGTGAAAACTATATAGTGAAAACTATCTAGTGAAAGCTATCTTGCGAAAACTACCTGGCTTAGGTTGGGTCTGCGGTTTCAACCTAAAAATATTAAAAAAAATTATTCCTCTTGAAATGTCACCTAATCCACTTCATTAAAAAAAAATTCACAAGGTCAATATTTATAGAGGCACGCTTACCTCATATTTAAATTATATAAATAAAAGCAGTAATTTTGTATGGTCGTCTCTATGTAACTTAATTATATCCTACGGACGTGTTTGGCTGGGTTTTATTAACTAAATGATACAAAAAAAATTGTTAAAGAAACGCCGTATTTTTTTTAACTTTCTTGATAACAAATAACTCAAAAATCTGTTTTGACGGTGATAGATAAGCGTTAATGAAAGTTTGGGAGTTTATAAATTTATTTAAAATTTTAAGGATTTTTTTTTATAGATTTCATGAATTCTTCGAAATTTTTTTGCAGTTCATAAACTTTTATAAATTTTTGAAATTGTCACTATGTTCCAAGGTGAGGATTTTTTCAACATTCTGGATAGCTAATTTGTACGTAATCTAAAGTTTCGTTAACTGTTAACGTTTTTTTTTTAATTTCTAAGTTTTTAAATTTTAAAATTTGTATGAAATTTTTCTAAATTTTACGAATTCTGTAAAATTCTATAGGCTCGTAACACCTTAAAATTTTTTTTTTTTTCAAAACTTAATAAAAGTTTAGAAACTTTAAATTTATTCTCATGAATTTTGGAAACGATGAAACACTATGTAACTTTAGAACTACAAATCTGCTATCTAAAAAGATGAAAAAAAGGTAACGGCGCTTATATGTTTCTAATTTTTTTTTAGAAGTGTTGTATTGATTAGTGACTTTTGGTATTAAATGTACACATTTTAAACAATTTAACGTAAATTTTTGAAAATTTTATTTTTATCAAAACGATATATCAAAAATATTTCAAAAGTATAGACAAACGCCGTTTAAAAATTTTCTAAACTTTCTGTAAAACAAAATTGTAATAGTTAAAGGTATGACAGAATTATAAAAAAAAAAACAGGTTAGGGAATTTGTGAAAATTTCAAAAAATTGTGAAGTTTAAGATTTTTGTATTGTGTTCCAAGGCGAGGACCCTTCTCAAAGCAACCAAATTATGCGAACGCTTCCGGAGGGCTTCCCACCGGTGATTCTCATTGGCTCCCAGCCCGTCCAATCAGTGGTCGCTGTTTCTCGGGGAACCAATCTCGTTCTCCCATGTGAAGCCACTGGACACCCGGCACCCAATTTCACCTGGTTCATACTTGGCCACATGCCATAAGCTTTCTTGTTCACTCGTCCTCAAGTCGGATAACTAATCATTTTCAAAACAACCACATCGTTCTTGTTCAAAATTTATTTCTTGTTCAAACAAGCATTTTTGTTCAAACGGTGTTTTTTGTGAACAATTTTAATAATGTCTCGCTGCGGCTCGCCGACCTCAGAGAGAATTAAAGAATTAAATTATCGATGCATCGCCGAAAAAAAAATCGGGAAAACAATCTACGAGGTCAAAATTAAGCTCGAATGTAAACGTTATCTTGAGCAAGATTTGATTACGGGTGTACAGAGCCTTTCATATTGAGCGCCACAAAATGCTGTGCAATGGGGAAAATGAAGCCTTTATACTGCTTCGATTCGGCCCAGTAACCTTTGAGTGGTTAAAATTTGGGGATAAGCCCATTCTTTATTTTTGTTAATACATTTTAAAAAAATTAAACTTTAACAGGAAAGCGATTTTGATTTTATTTACCGAAATTTCAAAATATATTAAATTTATTAAATTTTATGAAAGTTCAATGCCGCTCAAAATATTCTCTTAACATATGCTGATAAAACAAACATTAAAAGTTTGGTCGAGGTGATTCAGGAAAAAGTGTCTTTAGTTGGAGTCCTGCGCTTATAACCCTTTATTAACCAATTCAGCGATTCAGCAATTTTTGTTTCAGCGATTTTCATTCTTGTTCGCATAAAGATGCCACTACTACTTTCCCCCACAAAAAATCGCTCCGTAACTGAGCGGTTGTTACTAAAGCCACTTTTCCTTTATTAATGGAAGTATAAGCGATTCTAGCAAAAGCGAAGAATACTAGAAACGCTGCTCGAGAAGGTAGGTAATCGCTGAATCAGTAATGAAGCAGAAGAGAAAAGTGCCGGGGAGGCCCAGGGAAATGGAAAATGCTAAAAACGCTTTCTGAAGTTTTGATAGCGCTTTGATGCTCTTCAAGCGCTTCCGAACGCTGCTACAGAAACGTCACTTTGCTTCTTTTGACAAAGAGGGATTTGTTTGGGTGGGGGAGGGGGAAGGGAAAGAATGGGTAAAGTAATTGAATTGGAATATTGTTAAGGTGGGGCGAGTGGGTACGGTGGCGGAGCACAACTCGTGAGCCTCAGCCCCACCAACTTGACCCTTCACCCCACACAGACAGGGGCCTTCACCTGCACCGTTCGTCTCGAGGAAGCGTTTAGCAAGCCGCTTCTAGTTTGGGTCAAGCAAATTAAGCGATTGTCAGACGCTAAAAACGAGGTAAAAGTTGTTTCGACTTTTCCTGTAACGTTTGACGGATGATCGCTGGAAAAGCATCTTTTATTTTACTTTCTCCTCCGTTTAGCATTTACATTTTTGAAAAAGTACAGTGAAATTCGTCAAGTACCCAACAAAAGCAATTTCAAGATTCGCGAAATTTCTTCAAGCGTCATTTGCTTTTACGTTCTACCAACTGTAGTACTTATACATTTAAAAAGTACAGTGCGATTCATAAAGTCTTTAAACTACTAATCTAAAAAAAATGTGTAGAATAACAATACCCATCACAGGAAATTTTGATAATCGCGAAATTGCAATAAGTGTTGAAGAAAGGGCTCAGGCCTCCCTTTATTAATGCACCATACAATGTACAGTGTGATTCATAAAGTGCTAAATCTATTATATCCAATTGACCAAAAGCATAACAGTAAAATTAGGTTAATTTCAGTTTCAAAATTTGAGGAATTACCCCTTTTGAATAGAAAAAGCTAATCCGCCGAATAATGTTTTTTTGTATTAAGAGCGCTGAATTACGCTGAAGTTCAGTTTTGGCATAACTTCTTCCGTATGCATACAATTTAAAGATTTGTGATTTTGGCAGGCACTTAAAAAACTCTTTGCACAATTAATTAATTAATTAATGTACTTTATTAATTAGTTAATTTACTTAATAATTTTTTTCTTTAACTTTCAGTTTGTTAATGGTACAGAAGTAATTAAAAAATCGAGCGATATGTATTCAACAAGTTTGATTTTTACACTCGTCACAAAACGAAAGGCTGGAAACTACCTCTGCGTTCTCGCTGTCCAGCGATTTTGAGTTCCTAGAAGCGACGCTCTCAATCAAGTCTAATTTGGTAAAAAAATTTTTTTCTTTTTCGAAATGTTTGAAACATTTTTTTTTGTAAAATTCTGGACGCGTCTACGGTCTTTCTGCTTCCTCTTCCTCAGCATTTTCACAATCGTCTGTTTTTTGCGCCTTTACGGCATTCGGCTCAAGGCGAAAGCAAAAGCGCTTGCCGTCGCTCGATATCCGGAAATCCGAGATTCGGTTTTCCGGACGCTTCCAGTGGAAGTCGAATCGCTGCTCCAGGGAATTCGCCCGGAGAAACGATCAGCACGACGCTGATGCAGCAGAACGATGTCTACCACCCCTTCATACACAGTTCCAGTTCCTACTCACGTGACTTTCAAGATCCTGCTCCGAGCTACTGTAGCTACAAGGAGCAGCGACGCGACGCAAGCCCCGCAAGGGTACCCTTCGACGCGAGTTCGGCCAGCAATTTTAACTCAGTATACGAAACGATTTCGGGTTTCGAACCTCGAAACTCGCCGAGCGATTCTCACTACTTGCCGAACGGCGTTCGGGTGCCATTTTTGGCGGGAAGGGTCCGACTTCACCCCATCGCTTCCGAGTTATAGCAGTACCGTTCCTGGAAACTTGTTTTTCTATAAACTCTCGAAACAAAACTGAAACACTTATTTTGCGACGATATTTTGAAACTTACTGTTTTTGTTCCTGCCGATTGTCGCATTTCGATTTTTAGTCATTTAAAGTGTTCCTAACATTTATTTTGAGGTATGAACAGTGCATTGTTTTGTGATAAATAAACGCACGGAACAAGTATGCAAGATTCTTCATATAAAAAAAAGGGTTTTTAATTTTAAAAAAAATTACGTACAAAGGGTCCATTTATTGATATCCTATTAAACGACTTAAGTTAACGAGATTTAATTTGTTACACAGATGCACCAGTCGCAAAAAAGGCTCTGTATATTCGAGTAATGAAAGTCCTCACTTACATCTCATATCTGTCACTTAAAACTTTATTGTTCAACGCTCTATTTTGGTCTTAAATTTAAGTTGCAAATGCCAAGTGAGCCAATTCATGTCCGTTCTGTTCAATAGTGTTAAAATAAAAGTCGTTAAATAATAAAAAGTTAATTTAAGGAGCTTTTATTTCCTACACAGTTGCATCCGTCATAAAAAGGCTTTGTATAGTTGGAAAGTGAAAGTCGTGATTTGCAGTCATTTACAGCTTACAGAGTTGTGTGCATTTCTAAATTGTATAAACGAAGTGATATTATTTTTAAATTTTAACTTTTTTTTTATCAAGACCAGCCAAACAAGCCATGCTAACGCGGATCTCAAGAGCCGATATATAAGTTTGAAAAATGAAATTATCGCGTTTTACCAAGAAATTTTGAAGGTTTAGGTTAAAATCAGAAACAACGTTAGGTTTTGTTGTTAGAAAACAACATACGAAACGCTTCAAAATAACCTAACTTAGATTTTATACTCTAGGCGATTTTAGGCCATGTCATAAACCTACTTTAGACAAAAAACCTTGGCGGAAATGGTCGAACATTTTAGGTTTAGGGTTAAGCTTGGATTGTTAGACCAAAAAGTACTGGTCCCGTATGTTTGAGGTTACGTTAGTTGGTAGGTTGCAGGTTGCAGGGTTTTAATGAGCGGAGGCTGGTGACAAGCCACAAGTAGAATTTGATCCTTTGGAGAAAGTAAATTGGAGGTTGCGGGAGAAAGTTGTGGAATGAACATCCGAAGCGGAATTGGAGGAGAAAGTGAGTAATGATCTCGTGCGTCTAGGTTTACGTTAGGTTTATTTTAGGTTTAGGTTTATCATCTGGAGAAATACGTAGACTTCAAGATTAGTCGGAATTACATCAAAACGCTTCACGGAGAAAGTTCTAGGATCAAAGAACGGATCTTAAAGAAGAAAATAAGCGACTTAAAATCAGCGCTCTAGGAAATGTAAGGAAGTATTGAATCGCTGCTTTCCAGGGCTTTCAGCGAAAAACTTTCACTGACAGCGTTCACTAGAACTTCAATTACTTTGAAGAAAGGCGGAATTCGGCGAAAATCAAGTGAACGTGCATACAATATTTTTTTAGGTAAAAAGTAAAAATTAGATGAGATTTGTGATAGTTTTTTCCTTGAACCTGTTGAATGCAACATGAGCATTTAGTTAAATTTTGATCAAAATTTTAAATCCTAATTCTTGGAACTCCGTTTTGAATAATTTCAAAACATCATCTGTCATATTCGGTTTTAAAAAATTTAAGTGAATCAAAAACATGCCTTGTATGGTTATTCCAATTAATTGAATAGTTCCACATTTTTTTTAATTCTTAAGAAATCCGCTACCTGAGTTTTATCTTTTTAAAAACCACGCGGCACAAATCAGACCTTTTTAGGTCCGGTTTTGTGGTTGCTTTACTAGAAGTGTTTTGAGTGTTTAACACAAGTTTATCAGTTTGTGCATCAAGGCGCGATTTAGTCACCAAGCGACCGCATTCGGTCGCTCCACAACTACCGAATGTGGTCGCTGCGACAAAGTAAAACGCCCCGCCTGCAGAAATAAGCATTCCCAGAAAACGCTGAATTCAACTGTTCTGTCATTTGTTTTTTTTCTCCAGTTTCTAACCTCCATTTCTACAACTATTTACATTGAAACATTATTTTTAATGCTTTCAGTGAAAAATCTGACCAGATTCGGTCGTTAGGCGGTCTCTGAGAGTCATGTTTTGTTGTATCAAAAAAATTCCAATCTCTATCACCGACCAGATTCAGTCGTTCTGGAACGACTATATTTGGTCGTTATGGACCAGATTCACTCCTTTAGGTCGCAGTTTTGAGCACCATCTAGAATGACACGATTCGGCCGCCAGACGACTAAATCGTGTCGTAAGGCACCAACTGTTTATGCTTTCACCTAAGTTAACATAATCTGATAATAAAGGCTGTATTTTGTGTAATTACATTTGCACAAACTAGTGTTTGTATTCTCGAATTCTCAAGGACTAGCCAGAAACGCCCGTCCATATTGAATTTTTTTTTTAATTTCTTAAAATTTAAATTTGAGGCGTTTTTTAAATATATTTTTTTTAAATTTTGTTTGAGACGGTTCTCTTTAAAGAATTATTTTTTTAAAGGAAGCACTCATGCATCAGGAGTTAAAGTTATTTTCGAAAGCGTGTTTTGTGTTATTAAATCAAATCTAGCGCGTAATGTTGCAAATCCCTCTTTCAAAGTGTTTATTATGAATGGGCCATAAATCTGGAGTGGAGTTGTGCGCAACAAGTGATTTTTTAATGTTGAAAAAACACCCTGTATGTGTAATGTGAAGTGAGAAAAGTAGGATTGCCGACTAATTTATAGTCGTCACCCCTCCCTTAGCTTTATTTTTCTTAGCCATTCTCACCATTTCTTGATTTACCACACTTTCTATCTCTTTTCAGCTTTTTTTTAGACTAAAACAGCATTGTAGAAAAAACTTTAAAACAGAGCACTATTTTTAGAACAAAAAAGGATTCAGAGAAAAAAGTAACAGAGAAGGATTTTGTTTTAGAACAAAAAATCTTGTTTAAAAAACATGGTCGATTAATGCGCACCAAATACTAGAAGCCGCAGTCAACAAAAGAAAACCTTAAATTTTCTTTATTTTTGAAATAATACACAAATTCGGCTTTTACAATCTTATTTTACAAGCAAGCAAAACTCCATTGCTTTCTGAAAATAAAAGTCCTTCTGAAATACCATTTTGCAAAAATAAAAATTCACAACTTTTCTTCAACTTTGGGCTTCCTAGTTTTTTTTGTATAGAATTTTCAAACGGTTTTGGAAGGATACAAATTTAATATTTTTTTTGTTGAAAGCGATGTTTGAAGATAAATTTTGCTGTTTTTTTTTACCTTGAGTATTGTATCCACCTCTGTCACCGCCGCGTTTGAAGCGTTCGGGAGGGCAACAGCGGTGGCCGCGCCGGTCAGGCGTTTCCCGGAATGTCGCAGATGGGTACGCTAGCGTAGGCTGGACAAGAGTGGTGGTACTGTGGTTGCGATACTTTTATCGGAAAGCCTGAGTCGCAGCTGCTCATAAAGTAGTGCTGAGTGCCGAAGTGACTGTCGTTTCCCGGCGGGATTAATGACGCACGGTTTCCGGGAAATGGATTGGTGGGAAAGGGGTGTTGGCGGAGGTTGTAGAATGGTACTGGCGGGGCCTGGTAGTCGTTGGCTGTGGCGTGAATTCACGGTGCTCGCAAAATTTATTCTTTCGAGTCCTGCTCCGCTAATCTAAATTCCAATTTGTTCAAAATTAAGAAACGACTTCAAAAAGCTACTTTTAACATGTTTCGAAATTCAAAATAAAAAAAAATTCCAAATTTTTGAGTTTGAAAATGAAAGAGTTGTTAAAACGCCGTTTGAAAAAAATTTCATTTGAGGGTAAACTAAACTCTTGTAGTTTTAGTTTCTTGTTGGTTTTGCGGTCTGTGCGATTGGATTTTAGATTTGGAGCTTTCATAAATCAACATTTTATTTTTACAAATTTTGAAATTCTCGCCAATTTCAAAGTCCTTAAAATTTGGTTGTAAAATATTTCATTTTTTTTAAATTTTAAGTGATTTCGTGATTTTTTTTTTGTTATGATATGAATGACGACTATACTCTTGAATTTTGAATATTCTCTCGAGTCCTGCTACGCGAAGCTTTCATAATCTAAATTCGAATTTTGTTTAAAATTAAGAAACTTTGAACAACTACTACTAAGCCTGTTGCACAATTTCAAAATAAAATTCCAGATTTTTCTTTTTCAAATTCTCTTGTTTCAAAATTAGAAAAAAAATGTCCAATTTGAAAAAAATTGAAAATAAAAGAGTTGTTAAAACGACGTTTGAAAAAATTTCATTTGCGGGCTAAGGAACATTCTCTACGTCAGTTATCTGGCGTCCTTGGTACCTAAGCTTTTGGGATTTGGTTCTGAATCTTTCGTAAATCCCAAATTAGAATTTTTGAAATTACAAAATTCTTGGCAATTTCTTTCAAATTTTTAGTGATTTTGAAGTTTTTTGTACTGATATTACTGGCGACTACTCTTGTATTTTGATAAAGATTTCAAAATTTTGGAGATGAAACGCTTTTGAAAATTGCATCATATCACACTGCTGTTAAGGTGTGGGTTTAGGTTTAGCCCTTATCTCCAGCTTCCGCCTTAATTGCATGTTTCGTAGACGAATTTATGGGGAAAGTAGGTGAGGCTCCTTTGAGTCTACTAATTAGTTACGGTACTTGACTCTCTTCCACTATTCACTTACTGGCGAGTAATGAAGGGCCATACGACACTCAGCCAATCACGTCCTCAAGTTAACAATCTTATGATTCAGTGGTGTGAGGCCCTTAACACTTGGCCTAGGCCTCCGACGCCTCAAATCAGCGTGTCACTTCAATTGGCACGTTCCGCGCCGAACTCTCATTTTCAGATTACGACAAATTGAGGTGTGTGCCGCTATTTGTCAACGACAATATTGGGGCTACTGACATTTAAGCAGCACTAAATTTTGAAAAAGTTAAGTGTGGATGGACATGATGGGCTGTTCCAAAAAGTTGGGAAGGGTTGGCGCAGAGCTCTAAAAATAGGCTTTCAAATTGCAATTTGAAAAAAAAAACAGTGAATGTAGGGTTGAATTTGTTTTCAAAATAGTAAAATATTAAAGAGTGTGGAGAAGTGTTTGAAGATTTCTAAGACTTTATTTAATATTTTAAAATTTACCTCAAAAATATTGAATTTTTTTTTTTGAATTTTATAAAAAATGTAAAAGTTTCATTATATCTTAAAACATACAATTTTAGAAATTTGATTTATTTTTTTTAGAAATTGGACAATTTTTTTTTAAAACTCGGAAAGCATGGTGAAACCTTAGAATTTGTACAAATTGGCTATGCAAAAAGTTGAATAAAAGTTAAACGGTGTGTATATGCTTCATTCGATTTAGAAGTGTCGTATCACCGTTTTGTTGTGAACATACATTATTTCACAACCAAACAATTACCTCAGAAATATTTCAAAAGCATCTAGAGAAGCGCCATTTTGTCTAAATTTTCTGTAAAACAAAATTGTAATACTGTAAGGTTTGAGAGAATTTTGGAATTTATAAAAAAAAGCTTATGATTTTTTTTAAATTTTAAGAAATTTTGTGAAGTTGTCATTATCTTTCAAGGTACCTTTTTCAAAGAAACCAAATTAAGCGAACGCTTCCCGAGGGTTTCCCACCGGTGATTCTCATTGGCTCCCTGCCCGTCCTATCAGTAGTCGCCGTTTTTCGGGGAACCAATCTCGTTCTCCCATGTGAAGCCACTTGACACCCGGCCCCCAATGTTACCTAGTTCATACTGTACTTTGCCACATTTCCGAAAGTTTTCTTGTTGAATTTTTCTGAAGTCGGATATCTCATCATTTTCAAAACAACCACAACGTTCTTGTTAAAACAAGCATTTTTGTTCAAACAGTGGTTTTGTGAACAATTGGTATCTGACTCGGGAAATTATCGATGCATCGCCGAAAACGACTTCGGGAAATCAATATACGAGGTCAAAGTGAAGGTCGAAGTAAACTGTTCTTGGAACAAGATTCGATTACGAGTGTACAGAGACTTTCATATTGAGCGATACATAACGGTTTGCACTGATGAAACAGAAGAGTGTATGCTTAAAATTCCCAGGTTCTATTAATTTTTAAGTTTCAAATTTCAATGTCAATTTCAATGTCAACAAATTTCAAATTTGGGTTTATGAAGTGAACGTAGGTGATTAATCAATGTGTGACGATGAGTAGAGATGAGAAACCAATGATCTGATGCTTTAATTAATCGTGGAGTAGACTCGCAATTGGATCCAATTGAATTGACAGTTTAATTAACGTTTTTAGGAAGAATTATAATTCAAATTGCTAAATTGAATGTAACCTGGACTTCTCTTCTTGACTCTCAGAATCACACTGAATATAAAATGTCCGACACTGCTTGGGTCTTTGGACAGAACTATGGAACTTATTCATTTAAACTAAAAGATTGCTAAAATAGATTATGTACTTAAGCTACTGAATTGATTTAAAATATGTTTTGCCGCTGCCTAGTGCTTTGGCTTAAACTAGAAAGAATACTGACACAATCGTCAGGTGGCGCATCGTTCCAAACAGTTTACGTAATTCAATTTTTCAAAAACTGAAGATTTTCTGTTTCAAATTTTCAAACTAAAGCGTTTAGTTTTTTATTTTATAAAACGTTAGTTTAATTCCGTTCAAAAAAAATTTCGTTACAAGAGAGGGTAAGAATTGAAATATTAGTTGTGTTCGTCTTTATTTCTAAGTTTGAAATATTTGAAAGCTGTCTAAAATGTGATTCCTGCGATAACAACACTTTGTTTTAAGCGATTCAGCGATTCAGCGATTCAGCTATTTTAAAGCTATATCTCCACAACAAAGTCCCGTTTCTACTTTCCCCTCACCAAAAAATCGCTCTACTGAGCAATTGTTACTAAAGCGATTTTTCTTTATTAATGGATGGGTAAGCGATTCTAGCAAAGCGAAGAATACTAGAAACCCTATTTGAGAAGGTAGGGAATCGCTGAATTAGTAATGATAATGAAGCAGAAGAGAAAAGAGCGGGAGAGGCACAGGGGATGGGAAAAGCTAAAATCGCTTTCGTAAGTTTTGATAGCGCTTTGATGCTCTTCAAGCGCTTCTCAGCGATGCTACAGAAACGTCACTTTGCTTTTTTTTTTTTTACAAAGAAGGATTTGGGGAGGCGGAAGTGAAATAACGGATAAAGTAATTGAATTGTAATATTGTTAAGGTGGGGCGAGTGGGTACGGTGGCGGAGCACAACTCCTGAACCTCAGCCCCACCAACTTGACCCTTCACTCCACACAGACAGGGGCCTTCACCTGCGCCGTTCGTCTCGAGGAATCGTTTAGCAAACCGCTGTTACTTTGGGTCAAGCGAATTCAGCGATTGTCAGACGCTGAAAACGCTTTTCTTCACAAGGGAGAGCCCTTTGAGGTAAATTTTCTTTTCGACTTTCCCTGTCACGTTTGATGGATAATCGCTGGAGAAAACATGTTTTTACTTTCTCCTCCGTTTAACATTTACACCTTTGAAAAGTACAGTGAGATTCATAAAGTACTGAGACTACAAATACCCTCATTTAAGAAAGAAGATGTAGAATAACCAAACCCAACAAAAGTAGTTTTGAAATTCGCGACAAAGGGTTGGAGAAAGCACTTTCTCCGCCGTTTAGCATTAAGCCTAAAAAGTACAGTGCGATTCATCAAGTGCTTAAACTAAAATTTACATTAATCCAAAACAATGTGATAATGAATAACCCATAAAAGAAATCAACGAAATTCGCGAAATTACCCAGGAGCATCGAAAAAAGAAAGTTTGCTCCTTTTTCCTCTATTTAACTTGACATCTCTGGAATGTACAGTGCGATTCATAAAGTGCTTAAACGACTAATGGCCTAATATAAAAAAAAGTGTAGAATAGCGATACCCAACAAAAGCTATCTCAAAATTCTAAAAATTACCCAAAGAGTCGAAGAAAGCAATTTCTTTATACTTTCTCCTATTTACGCCTCTTTGAATGTACAGTGCGATTCTTAAAGTGCTTTTGCTACTAATATTCAATCGCCCAAAAGCAAATCGGAGCAAAGCAATATAATTCCAGTTTTAAACTTCGAGAAATTATCCATTTAAAAAAAATTTACTAATCCGCCGATTATTGTCTTTTTTGAAAATGAGCACTGCTTCATATCGTCTAAAATTCAGTGTTAAATTATGCGTTTTCTGTTTAATTTGAGTATTTGCTAATTCGACAGGTAATTGAGAAACTCGCTGTACAATTGGTTAACTTAATTAGTCGGTTTTAGCTTTTTCCGGTTAGTTAATGCTTCAGAAGTCATTCAAAAATCGAGGAACATGTATTCGACAAGTTTGATTTCCACAAACGTCACGAAACGAAAAACTGGAATCTCGCTGGTCCTGCCTTGTCCAGCGATTTCGTGTTCCTAGAAGCTACTCTCTCGGTCTCGTTCGGTAAAAAAAAATAAGATAAAAACAAAATAAATTTTTTAAAGACGTTTTAATTTTAAATCTGAATTTTTATTTATTTTAGACACAGCGAAAGCGGAAGCTCGAAGCATTCGAGCGGCCCAAGTCCACTGGACGCTTCTCTGGACTCTCTGCTTCCTCTTCTTCAGCATTTTCACTATCGTTTACTTTTTGCGCCTCTACGGCATTCGACGCAAGACGAATGCAAAGGAGCTTCCCGTCGCTCGATACACGCCGAACGCTACCGAAAACGCCCGAATCGCTGATCCGGACGCTTCGCGGCGGAGGCGAATCGCTGTTCCAGCGACGCGGCGCAGCGCTCGAAAGCGTACCCTTCGATGCGAGCTCGGCCAGCGATTCCGACTCGGTATATGAAACGATTTCCGGGTTCGAACCCCGAAACTCGCCAAGCGATCCTCACTACTTGAACGTGCCGAACAGGGTTCGGGTGCCGCTTTTGGCGGAAAGGGCTCGACCTTACCCGATTGCTTCCGAGTTATAGCAGTACCATTTCCGGAAACTGTTTTTTTCTCTATAAACTCCGAAACAAAACGGAAACACTTATTTTACGACTATATTTTGAAACTTACTGTTGTATTCGTTCCTGCCGATCGTCCCATTTCGGTTTTTAGTCATTTGAACTGTTCCTAACATTTATTTTGAAGCATAAACTGTGCAATAGTTTTGTAATAAAAAAAACGCACGGTATATTTCGAGTGCCAAACACAAGACGTACAAGAAAAAATATGTTTAGCGTGTGCAAGATGCTTCATATTTAAAAAAAAATGTAACATTCAAGGGCCGATTTAAAAGAAAAATTAAAATTAAAAGACATAATTTAACGAGATTTCATTTGTTACACAGTTGCACCAGTCATGAAAAAAGGCTCTGTATGCTCGAGTAGTGAAAGCCGTCACTTACATTTAGATCTGCCACTTGAAACTTTATTCTACCATGCTCTAGCTCGATCTTCATTTTCAGTTCCAATTGAGTCGTATGATTGTTCAATATTGTAAAAACAAAAGTCGTTTTAATTTTTAATTTTTTTTTAAAAACTGGCTAAACCATATTAAACCATATTACATAAACCATAAACCATATTTACACGGGTCTCAAGAGTCGATATTTCACGTCGTTGGCGGTGGCGTAGGTCGTTGTCTTGGTAACAGCACCATGGCTCCGCCCCTTGGCCTTGCGGCTGCAGCAGAACGCGGCGGCGGGGACGGAGACCAGGATGAGAAGTGTTCTGGAATGGCAATTAGCATGGCCACTGGAATGGCAGCGTCGCTATCTGACGCTGTTAAATCTGCAAGTACGAGAAGCGATTTAAAAACGGGAGAAAATAGAGCTTGCCTTGATTTTTCGCACGGTGCGTGAATTCACGGTGTTCGACGGCACGGTTCTAATTCAAAATTTATTCTCTCGAGTCCTGCTCCGCTAAGGTTGATAATAATCTAACTTCGAATGAATTTTCTTGAGAATTAACAGGAAGAAACTTTGGAATACTACTACTAAGCCTGTTTCGAAATTTCAAATAAAAAATTCCAGATTCCCATGTTTCGAAATTTGGAAAACAGAGTTGTGTCCAATTTGAAAAAAAAAGTTGTTAAACGTCGTTTGAAAAAAATTCATTTGAAGGTAAACTAACTTTCATCTCGTTCAGTTACCCGTTGGATTTACATCGTGTTTTTTAATCTTGTTCTTTATCATTCGTAATTCATAATAATAATTCTCTTTTTTTTAAATTTTTAAATTCTCGACAGTTCGAAATCCTAAGTCCTTAAAATTTTTTACTGTAAAATGTTAGTGATTTCGAATTTTTTTATGTACTTATATTACTGGACTATACTGTTGAAGAAGAAAAAATTCTGAAATTTTGGAGATTTGCTTTTGAAAAAAGGTGGATTTGTGAAAGAAGCAGAAAATGGGAGAAAGAGGAAAAACGTACGAAACGTAAGCTGGGAAAGCGATTTTAGAAAAAGAAAAAGATTTGAAGCGTTCCTAGATTTTTTGCACGGTGCATGAATCCATGGCGCTCGCCGCTACGGTGCTAATGTAAAATTTATTGTCTCGAGTCCTGCTCCGCGACGATTGATGATTTAATTTTCTTGAAAATTTAAGAGGAAACTAATTTCAATTTAAAAGCCTATTTCCAAATTTCATCAAATAACTTAAAATTTTAGAGATTTCTTTTAAAAAATTTCAAATTATGAAACTACGTAGTGTTTCAAGTGTTTTTGTCCAATTAAAAACAGTAGAATTGTTACGCCGTTTGAAAAGTTTCCCCTCAGGGGGAATGAAATTGGTGATTTTTAGATAAGGCGATAACTTTTAGTGACTTATTGAGTGAGATTTGGGTTTGTGACTTATTTTTTGTGAACTTTGAAACCATTTTTTTTTTTTTTTTGAAATTTTGCAATTCTCGGCAATTTCAAGTGCTAAACCCTTAAAAGTTTGGATGTACTTTAAAATGTTAGTAATTTTGTAGTTTTTTTTTGCACTGCTATCATTGTCGACTCTACGATTGAAATTTTGGAGAAGAAACGCTTTTGAAAATGACATTATTTGTTATATTGCTGTTGACAAGATTAAAGTTAAAAAATTTGGTTTAAAAATCAATTTTGTTTACAAGATTAAAGTTAAAAAATTTGGTTTAAAAATCAATTTTGTTTACTTGAGCTTACAATTTACTTGCTTATCTTCTGCACTTTTTAATACAGGTATATTTTGCCCCGTTTTTTGACCGATGATTGCTATTAGACGAAAATCAATACAGGTGGAAAAGTGTGATACAATTTGAGGAGAAAAGAGGAGAAAGTAGGAGAAAGTCGTCTTTGTGAAAGAGGCAGAAAATGGGAGAAAGGAGAAGCTTCCTCATGCTGGAAAAAGCTGGAAAACCTGTTCACTTTTAAATTGAAGACTTTTGGATTGGAGGTAAGGAAGGAATTTTAATTGGAGATTTCCTGGAGAAAGTTCCAGGAGAAATAGAGAAAGGAGGTGTTATTAAGAGATTCAAAAGAGAAACGGATGGAATTATATCCAGGGATTTCAATTCAAATTGGGGAAAGCATTTTTCCTTTTGAATTAGAGAATGACCCCGGAAGAAGAATCCCTTTCATTTTGTTTCCTTTTGTACAGAACCTTTCTCAATGGCACGTTACGCTTAAGAGAAAGTCCGGGAAGCTAAACTGTGGTTTTAATTCTAAGCTAAATACACTGAAGTGTGTTTTGAATTATAATGCTTAGTATTTCTTCAAGAATGATCTCGAATTTTTGTAGAGTTCCTCTCTATATCGCACTTTAAGAAATCCTCGGTACAACTAAGTCCTTCAAGGAAATAGTTACTGGAGAGCAAGTGCATCTAGAAAATAAACAGCGAATCGTGCATAATAATGTTTTACACGATTCCAGAGGGCGTTTAACATATTCAAAAGAAATCCATATTTTTCTGGACTTTCCCCTTGTATGCGGTATATAAGAAACGCTCTGTACAAGACGCCCGTAAACTTACCAGCTTTTTCTTTTTATATGAACAAAATTTAATTCTCAAAATGATCACAATCAATGAAAGTACCCGTTCTTAAAGCGATCATTTGAAAGAGCTTAAAAAGGATTTTCATAGCTGACAAAGTTGGCAACCCTTTCAACAATGTACAGTGAGTTTCATAATTGCCTAAAGGAATGAAAGCACCACACTGCAGGAGAAGGACACATTTGAAAATTAAGGAAACAAAAATTCAAACAGTCGACAACCTCGGAGGATCCGAATGCACTTTCCTTTTTAAACGTTTGATATGAAAAACTCTGTACAAGGGGAGCTTACTTTGAACATAAGTTACGGTTGTGGTTTCGAATCGGTAGCCACCAGAATTTATGGGGGGCAAACGATCCCCGCCGCACGCCCCTCCATCGGCAGGCTAAGCTCGCTGAGGTACGTCCCATTGTCAAAAGCTGAAACGACGCTTCGACTCCCGAGGACCTTGTATCTCACTCCAGCCATCTAGAAATTACTAATTTCAGAAATTGCTTGTCAACGTCATGTCAACGGTTGACATCGGACAAGGGTACCTGGAGGCCTGCGGCCGAGTCCAGCTCGTCGTCCCCCAGTTGACGAAGCCACTGGATACTTGGAAGCGTGTCACTGCTAATGAGACATCGGAAATGGATTAGGTCCCCCTTGGTGGCTGTCACGGTGGATGAGTCCAGGGACAGGATCCGAGGACCCTCCATGTCATGGTCTGTCACATCAATGTCACAATTACGTTTTACAAGGGTCCTGCTGCCGAAGACACAGTTAGCACTTCTAAGGGCCCTCCGCTAAGGGCCCCTTGTGCGTATCACAATTAACATTTTCAAGGGAACAAGCACTTTCTCCTCCGTGATTTCCGTTAATGTCCCACTTCAAGAGTGTATTCCAAAAAATCGCCGACTTTCTCTTCCTTGCCGCCTAGACCTCAACAAAATGTACAGTGCCCTTCAAAACAAGATAAAATTACAAACTGTATTTTTGTCATTGTTTCTTAGTTCTTAGTGGACTGCTAAAATCGACGTTAATCGAAGATGATAAATTTATAGTAAATTAATTGGGGTTCAATTTAATTGTAGTGTACGTTTATTTTCATTTTATAATAAATTCATTCTCTAATTGTTTGAAGCAACTGTATCTCACTGAATTTTGCCTGTTCCGAAAATGAAAATCACTTCAATGGCGCTAGGTTAAGTTATGGCATGCTAAACCCTAAGTTAACCGTTAAATTAGGGTTAATCTCACATTTTATAAGCATTTTACTCAGAATTCCGCACTTTAAGAAACTCTCTGTACTTACTAATAACGTCAACGATGTAGGAAGCATTACTTTGGCTTTACGTGTTGGATGCAACGCAAATATAGACACCACTGTGAGAGGGTTCCATTCCGAGCAAATTCAGGGCCACTGGTGGGGCGAAAAGTGGAGCCGGATGGCGGCTCCGTGATTTCCGTAAAGGACGGCCGGCGGATCCCAAGATTTTCATCAGTCAGAATATTCTTATTTACTGGATTTTCCCTCCTTTCATTTCTTTCTCCCTCAAATCCTCCAATAACTTCTTCATTTTCATCTAAAAAATTTCAATAAAGTTTCTTTTTACAAAAAAAAGTTTTCTAAAAAAAGGCCTTTTAGAAAACAAGCCTTTTTTGAATTTTCAAACAAGAGCTCCCTTGATCACTATATCTCAAATTCCAGAATTACAAAATAGTCTCCTTTCACATTAGAATGATGACTTTCTCTTTGAAGAGAAAACAATAAAATTTCACAAAATGGCTCCTATTTTAAAACTTGCCCTTTACAGAGGCTTTTGTATAAAGAAATTTTGTGACGCAATAACGGCGTTTTTGAAGCGTTGTGTACATAATACCGGGTTTTCAGCACCGTTTTCTGCAATCGGTGGACAACAGGCTTTGCAGCATTTAATTTTTAGGAGCCCCTTCACGCTCGCCGTTTGGCTTGTTTCCACTTTAAAAACCTTTCATTTACTACGGACGCACATTATCCAATGCCTTGATAAGCGACCCTGTGAATTTTTTTTATAAAGCTTCGAAACGCCTTTGCAGAGCGCGTGCGACAAAAGTTTTGGTGAACGCACCGAGGGGAAAGTATCAAGTGAAAGTGTTTGGCGTATCAGCATTTCAAAATGGTCGAAACCCCCTAGCAAAAGGAATGAATAATGAAATCACAAATATTTCAAACAGGTCTAGAAAAGTAGCGAAACCCGCTACTTTTTTTTGTTCAGAAAAAATTCCCGTAAAACTTTCAGATGTCTCTTAATGATAATAAGGATTAGCAAAGTAGCGAAACACTTTGTTAGTGGCCTAACAAGCCCATTTAGGACAACACAATTTAATAAAAAGTGTTAAGAATGAGTGAATTATTTTTTTTAGAACAAATTAATAATTTTATAATGCAATCTAAGAAAAAATGCACTAGGACTTCATCACATGTCACTCAATGACATTACGGTCCTAGGAAGGGCTTGTTAGGCTTTTCGTAAAAAAAAATTTTGTGGACAAAAGACTTTTAATTTTTTTCAAATGTTCAAAAAAATTAGGCTATTTATTAACTTTTACGTTGTAGAATGCAATCCAAACCGCGGAAACTAGTAACCTCGAGCTAAACGTAGGACGTCCTAACTCTTCCTTGAGGCACTACCTCGAATAAAGTGACCTCTGAGTCCCTACCAAGTTGACCTTTTCGTTAATGCTTTAAGAATTGTCAAGTGGAAAAATACTGCAGAGTTTAGCTTTATTTCTTTGTGAGTTGTAAGCTCACTGAAGTCTGAATTGATTCTGTCTCATAATTGCTTAGTTGTGTAGAAAGAAATGTCTTAGTGTAAAAATAGTAATGCTAAAAAACACACGTCAAGGTTGTTGTAATGATAACCAAAATCCCTTAATTAGTTTTACCTTATTTGCCTTAGTCTAAAATCCCTTATTTTGAAAAACCTTTGGGACGTTCCATTTTGCCTAAACATACCTTATCCTAGTAGCGCTTCAATTTCGTTTGACGGACAGACCGACACCGGGAAAATTACTTTACGATGAAGTGTCCTCTTGTGCAAGGTGAAAGTAAACAAGAGAACGGAAAGCAGGTTCGTTTTGAAAACAATTTTAATCTAAACCTAACCTAAATGACAGGTTTGCTTTTTCCACTTTGCAGTAATTGTTTCCGCGCTTTCTCTCGAATCCCGAGACACTTCCCGGCATTATTAAAAAAATTTCCTTGCTCAATCACCCTTAACACTAAAGTGCAGCAGTGGCTTTTGCAACTTTTCAAAATAATGCACAAAATAATTTCAAGTCGAATGCAACGAGAACTTCTGTTATTTGAATTGGAAAATGCAAATAACGGTACTCTTATCCTCCGTCCAATATCCTTTCCTACAGAGGAAATCACAACAACTTACAAAACGAGTTATTTCAAATTTAAGTTCAATTAAGTTACTGACTTGGAAGCCATCGGAAAAAACAATCGTTAAGGCACAAAAGGAGAGTGCAAGATTTGTCTTGAGACTCAAATTTCGGCTAAGTATGAAACCAGCACTTTGTGTAGCGCTCCGTACTTGAAACACGTCTCTTTCTAATAACGCAATTTTTTTCACAAACATTTCTATAACCAATAATGAGGAAATCCCTATTCTTCACGAAACCCCTGTCATCAGTAATTTGAGTAGAGGAAAAGTTAATTAAATATTGAAACCATTTTAGCAACACGTTTGAATCGCTCTGTACTTTACAAGGAACGCAAGGCATCAGTGTTTAAGTAGAAATTGCTTTCACAATTTTAAGTAAATGTTGAACGCTTATGAAACGCTCTGTATTATTTATGCCCACATTATCAATATTTTAGAAGACCTTTTAAGTATTTCTGTGTATCAGCACTTAGGAAGCGCTTGGTATTAAATAACCCTTATATAATCAGATCCTTTACCAACCTTATATTTTTAAGTAACTTAAAAATGCAGAGACATTATTTTTAATTTAAAATTAGATTTAGAGTATATGTCAAAAGAGAAAAGTGGGTTTTGACTGTTTCAAAAAGCCATTCGACTTCATTTTATCGATTGAGACAATTTCCTTCTCAAAATGGAGAATTACTTTCGAGAAATTGTTGCTACACCGTTTAAAAGTAGCGGTGAAGAAAGCAAGAGGAATCTGCACCTTTCATGATTTGCAAAAAAGTGTTTGATAAAAATACAGTAGCTTCCAAAATAGGCGCTCAAAGTTTCTGTAAATTATTAAACACCGTCGAAAACAAAGAACGCAACACAGTCATTTATGAAATCATTAAAAATAAATTTTGCAACACCGTGCAAGCCTAACAGTGAAAGTAGAGATGAAAGCATTCTGATCCTTTGCAAAATTGTTCAAAACTAACGGTGAAAGTTGGGTGAGAGCATTTTGATATTTTGCAACGCAAGGGTGAAAGCGGCGGATAATTGTACAATTGATTCCAAAACATGGTGAAAGTATTCGACACTTGGAAATTGCGAAGCATGGGGTGAAAGCACTGGGGGACTGTACACACATTTCTAAACAAACGGTGAAAGCAGCTGAAAATTGTACAGCAACCGGTGAAAGCCGCTGGAAATCGTACAATAAACGGTGAAACCAACGGGAAATCGTACAACAAACGGTGAAAGCAGCGGGAAATTGTACAGCAAACGGTGAAAGCAACAGGAAATTGTGCAAAACATTTAATATACAGCGCTACACATAATTATAATAGTTTTCCAACTTGTCTTATTTTTTAGGAATATGGAAGGGGTTTGTCACTTAAAAATGCCACTGTATTTTTTACAGTATAAAACAAAGCCCTACCAATAACGCTGTAGGGTAGTTTTTTTTGTTTCGACTCTATATTGCATCTTGTCATTGATTGAGAGCAGTATTATTGCTGAAACATTTACAAACGGTTGCGAACTTAGCATTTAATAATCTTTAGCATTCATGTGAACAACATGAGTTGCACACTTATGTAACGCTCTGTATCTTTTGAAAATTTGTTTTTAAATGCCACATTCGCAAGTTCGGTTTACCCAAATTGTAGCCTAAGAAAATAAATTAATGATTCACTTGGACATTAGCAAGAATCATTACCTAGTATATCTTGTCAATAACAGTTTTTGTGTACCTTCGGAAATGCTCTTAATCATTGGAAAATAAGTAAATTAAGGCCACATGCAACGCGTACTTAATTCCCATTTAAATAATTAAAAAAAATACCTTAGGTCAGCGAAAAAAAATGGCTGATACCTTTTCAAATCATACTTAAAACTGTTTCATAATTAATAATTGCTTGTTAATCCACTATATTGTTATATTATTAGTTTGTTTTTACTTTTCGCTTTCACTCAAAAAATTGCGCATTTCATTTACGTACCCTAGGTTTGTATACTCGAATAAAATGTTCTATATAAGGCTTTTAAGATTATTTCGAGCTTTTATCTGTTTTTAAAAAATTGTTCTTTTTAAATATGTTTTTTTTTATGTAGCCGACTCTCTTCCTATTTAAGTTACTGTGAATTTCATTAATGTTACCCTAGGGCAAAAGGTTCAATCAATCAATTTATCTTTGCTTAACGATTAAACAAACATTTTGAATTAAAAAAAATCATAAAAAAATTATCCAGATATCCATTATTTAGGCAGAATCCTGCCTAAAAGAAAAACAAAAGAAAAAAAAACGCTCTGCATATTTTGACAAAAAAAACGTCTCCCTTCAACTTTGTTTTACGACTTTCACTTATCGAGCTTTCATACAGTCCGTCAGACTTCTAATAATTCTTTGTCTCTTAAAAATTTTCTACAAAAAATTGCTATGTAAAAAAAATCGTTATGAAAACATTTACTGTAAGAGATGTCTTAACATCTTTCAAGAAAATTTAATGACGGCATTTGTTGGTGATATGAATGGGGTCTGAAATTTTCAAAAAAAAAAATTGTTTTTAAATTTCACAGTTTTCCATAATAAAGTTTTATAAAAAAAAGGCCTTTTTGAACAGAACTTTCAAAAGAACTAGAGTACAGAGCCTTTCTCAAATCCATTTCATGTTACCCACCCTCAAAGGATTTTGGTTTTATCATTTGAATGAGGAAAGTTGTGGTGGTGGATTGCGTCGCGCTGCAATAAGTGCGCACTTTGTCAGCCCAAGGCTAATTCACTTTCACTCCACCATCGGCCAATGCATCACTATCTCTCTTCTAAAACAAAATTTGTTCTAAAATTGTTTTTTTTAGAACAAAATTGTTTTAAAAAAATTATCAATTTTTTTGTCCAACAAAAAAGGGATTATGCTGTTTGTCTGTCCGTCTGTCCAGGCAAATATGGCTCCAAAATTCATAACATCTCAATTTAAGGGCTTGGTTGAGGAATGGTTCCTAATTACTCAAAAACTTGAGTACTTGAGACCCAGACGGGTTCAGTAATGTCTTTCACAATGGGATTTTATTTTTCGTAAAATGTTATATAGGTATTTTATTTTCGCCAAATAGAATTTTTTCATAAAATAAAAAGCTAAATTTTGCACTACAACGGAAAAAAATTACGGCAATCACGTAAAATTTCACCAATAATTGATTTTGAATTCGACGACCTATGCTTAGCGGATGTTTAATTTCTGGCCTTACTAAATCACAGGAAATTTTTTACAAAATGTTAAATACACGTCAAATTCATACCTTCTAAAAATTTAAAACAAGCACCTTTTTCTAAAAACAAAATTAAACATACTCACTTGAAGGTCGCTTACAATAATCAAAAAACAAAATGGAAACCTACAGGGTATTTCAAACTACAGTTACTTTAAATTTTCTGATTTTGTTTTCTTGTTGATTATGGCTTACGCCTAATGTCAAATAAGCGATTGGTTGTCTTTTTCTAAAGCGTTTTAATCATTTTTACTTTCAAATAGTTACGCAATTTTTTAACAATTGAAATTCTAGACACACATTTTTAAATGACTTTATTTTGAATTCGACAACTTAGGTATGGTAAGCCTTAATCAACTTAATATACTACAGAAAACTATTTACAAAACGTTGTAACACCCTTCGTTCTAAAAATTTAAAACAAACACCTTTTTAAAAAATAATTAAAGAAAATCACTTGAATATCGCTTAAATTTTAGAAAAGGAATTACCAAGGATTTGTGAAGAATTAATTGATTCGTACTTTGCCATTTCAGGTTTTCAGGTTTATAAAAAAATCGTTATGATTATTGTTTTTTTTTTATATTGCCGCATTTGAAAAAAAAACTATTTTGAATTTGACACCTTTATGAGTAGCGGAAGTTTAAATTCTGCCAGTGGTTCAAAATTTAAAAAAAGAAAATTAAGCAAGGCATTTAAGCAGGGCAATTAAGCAAACGCAATTAAATAAGACAATTAAGCACTAAGAATGCTAGGGCGCTTATGAGCCCATTTGGCAACTGAAGCAAAAGCGCTGCTGTAGGTTGGCTTTTTATATTAAAATAAGGCCTCCTGCCGTGTTCAAAGGCAAATTTACGAACGTTCCTTAGGGTGTGAGTCCTTTTCTTAAAAAAAAACCTTTTCTAAGAAACCATATTCTAAAACTTTTTTTGAAATATATTCTAAACTGTGTTCTAAACGGGAGTGAAATAGCTGACGGTGCGGTAGGGAAGTTTGGGGACAATTCCTCATCTTTCTGTGTCAAACATTCATCCATTTTACTTCAGGAGAGAATTCTTTTGCTTTCATTATTTATATGTTTTGCCTCCTAAAAGTACAGAGCCTTTCATAAAGACCCTCATAACGGACTTGTTCACTCTGACATTGCTGGAGGCCATTCTTATTTTTTTTAGTATCGGAATATAGTAAAATGAGTTCTATACAGGTCTATACTCAGTTTAAAATGTTACAACCTAAAAGTACCGAGACTTTCTTCAGGACGCTATTAGCACAAATTTCGACACTCATTCATGGAAGCTATTCACATTTTTTTTTGTGAAGAATTAATATTAGTTTAGATGTGCAGATTTTTAACTATTGGAGAAAAAACGTTTTGTATTATTACAACAAATAAGCGCTGGAGTAGTACCACTCAAGTACAGAGCGTTTTTTAATTACAAATGAAAATAAACTAAATTTTTTTAAACTTTCAAATAACTATTCATGTGCAGAGCTATTCTTTTCAAGTAACGGATAGAGTACAATACTGGTGAACGCAGGAGAATGTCGCGTGATGAACACATTTTGTACAAAGCAATTTTTAAGTAAAGTGAAAGCAGAACAGTTTTTATATAGGAATACATTTATGAATACTTGCATTATGCATTTACAGCTAAAACATACACAACTTTACCGCGTGTCAATTTATGAAAGCATCTAAGAACAACTCCGATTATAAACTCGTTTACTTTCAGGCGCATTGTCCTTTCCAGTATACCTAGGTTACTTAAAAAATTCTCTGTACATCAAGGTGTGTAATGCAATTGCCGAACTATTTTGGAAGCCTCCTATGATGATAAAATTAAGGAGTCGATTTCCGAGCAATTGGCCTACCACGGTGAAAGTTAATGCTAATTAGGAAGATGAGTCCTGCCTACTTCGCAACTTTTGAAACATATTGTACTTTTTCAACTTTCATCAACTATTCTGCCGGATCTCCACTACACTCCGCAAGGGAAAACAAAAGTCATTCAAAACCGTTGCTCATTTGACTTTTTTTTAGTGAAAAAGCTTCAACTTTGTTTTCTTAAAATGTGATATGAGCAAAGCCGCAACTCTGTTTTAGAAAAAAACCTGGATTAAAACAGCCTTCTTGATTTGATTATTCACTCCAAAGCAAAACCTTTTCCAATTACACATTTTCACTTTCACTTCTTCTCACAACTTCGACGCGGAAGGTACAGAGAGATTCATAAACCAGTAGATTATGGTTGGTTAAACTAAATCTTTTCCTGCATTTCCATTATAGAGTTAATTTAAAAAATCTCATGATCATAATCCGTCCTTTGAGCAACAATTTCTTTCAATTAAAAAACTACTCAAAGCCTCAATAAAACTCTACTTCAATCCTTTTGAAAGTTTTGGTACATTTTTTCAGCTGTGGCTTACCTTATTGTGGAAGTTGCAGCATATAAATTATATAAACTTTTACTTTATATCGCTTTTGTAGTAGAAATATTACAGGAAAAAATAAGGTGGAAAACAGGAAAAGAAGTGTAGAAAAAATCTACTTTAGCGGGTTAACTCCGATTTTAGTTAAATTTTTTATGAATACACCCTAATGACCCCTGAGCAATATATACAAAGCAAATATATTTGTTTTGGCCCGCTCTCGAAAACTGAATTTTTAAACAATTTTTGAAATTTTAGTTTTCCTGGGTTAAGAGATAGGGTAAAGTGTACAGATTTTTCAAAAAGTTGTAGGTTACGGCTGAATGACATTTGGTCTCCGTAACCTAATACATTTTTGAAAAATGATTTTGGTATCTATTTTCAAATTTTTAAAACCTAGCCTTTTTTTAATGTCAGCCCTCTATCTCTCAACCCAGGAAATCTAAAATTTCAAAAATTGATTCAAAATTCAGTTTTCAAGAGCGGGCCAAAAAAAAAATATTTTCATGCTCAGGGGTCATTAGGGTGTATTCATAAAAAATATAATTAAAATCGGAGCTTCCCTGCTAAAGTAGATTTTTACCAAAGTGTACACTGTACACGAGTAAAAGTACTGACAAAAAAGGTGTGGGAATTATTCTTGGTAAAGGTCACTTTCTCCAAGTGAAAGCCTTCATTTTTTAGCCCTAATCAGGAGGCGAAAGTGGGTGAGGCTCCTTTGAGTCTACTAATTGGTTAATAGGCTAATTGACGGAAGTTCCAGTTTTAAGACCTTTTCAAAATTTTCAAAAGAAATCTAAAAAAAACCACCTAGAGAACAAACAAGAGAAAACATACTTAAACAAAAGGTGCGATATAATTTTCGGCAAAAGTCACTTTCTCCAACTAAGCATAAGCATCCTTATTTTTTGAAAAAAGGAAAGGAAAAAAAAACTTTTGACAAGAACACACTTGCAGGTCGGTTGAATTTAAAATATGGAAATCCTACGTATAATTTCCAAAATAATAGATAATGTCTCGACGTCATTTCTTTTGTCTTAAACATTGTTGCATTTGTTTTAGAAAAAATAAAGTCCGTAATTAAAAAAAATCATTTTCTGTTCACATTTTTAAAATTACTTAATTTTTTTAAGTCGACGCGCTTATGCTTATAGGATGTTTGAATTATAGCAGTATTTCAAAATTAAAAAATACTAGCAGGGCAATTAAGCTAAATCATTAAACATAGCTAAAGCAAAGTAATTAAACGGAAAAGTAAAAAGTCCAATCATTAAAATTGCGCAATGAGCTAATTTTGCAACTGAGAAGTAAAAGCATTGCTGTAAGTAAGCTTCTCCAATCAAAAAGGCTTCCTGCCGTGTTCAAAGGCTGATTGACGGATGTTCCATAGTTTTTTAAACCATTTTAAAATTAAAAATTTTTTTTTTTTAAATGAAGTTTGCGTTGGGAGCAAACAGGAGAAAATATACTGCAGGTGTGAGAACTTTCGGCAAAGGTAACTTTCTCCAAGCGAAAGCACTTATTTTTAGCCCTTATCTCCGGCATCCGCCTTAATTGCGTGTTTCGAAGACGAATTTATGGGGAAAATGGGTAGGCTCCTTTGAGTCTACTAATTAGTTACGGTACTTGACTCTCTTCCACTATTCACTTACTGGCGAGTAACGAAGGTCCATACGACACTCACCCAATCACGTCCTCAACTTAAAAATGTTTCGATTTAGGGGCGTGAGGCCCTGAACACTTGGCCTACGCCTCCGACACCTCAAATCAGCGTGTCACTCCAATATTGGACGTTCCGCGCCGAATTCTCATTTTCAGATTACGACAAATTGAGGTGTGCGCCGCTATTCGTCAACGACATTGTTGGGGCTACTAAAATTTACGCAGCACTAAATTCTGAAAAGGATAAGTGCCCATGGACATGGGCTGTTGACTGTTCAAAACTTTTGAAAGGGTTGGCGCAGAGCTCTAAAAATAGGCGTTTTCCTCGGAAGAGGATTTGGGCAGAACTGCCTTCCCACTCATGCCGAAACCTAACTTACCGTTCTCCTCTACTTTCCTTAGGGAAAAATACCGTACAAATTCAAATAAGTTAAACTTCGGTTGTTATTGGGAACC
>JAQFYP010000262.1:0-27579 GCA_034694865.1 Bilobella braunerae | reverse complement strand
GCTGGATGCGCAATATTTTGCAAGTAAATGTTTTTTTGGTATTTGGGGCGGTCAAACTCCGGGCAGTAGGTAAGTTCTGCGTATCATATTCCAATACTTACTACTAGAGTTACATCTGCCCTATTTTATAGGTAAGAAGGTTGATAGCTGGAGTGAATAGTGTCAAGTTTCAGTTAGAAACTTAAGTTTCGATGAATTTTAGTGAATTTTTTTAGTTCCAGATTCCGGGGTCTTTCCCTTATATAGACGGCGAGAATATTGTTACAACGGGAAGCTGCTAGCAAGCAAGCGTCGCGAAGCGCCGCAGAACAGCTAGTAAATAAATAAAACAAATTTTACCATTTTTAGCAAAAAGCAACTTAACTCAATACCAAAAACAAAACCAAAACCAAAACAAAATCATACAAAACCAAACTAACTTTTTTGTCAAATATTAAAAAAAAATTGCAGTTGTTTTTTGGTGAAGTTTATTTATTAACCATACGATACCAGCACACAATAGTTGATTAGTTCGGATTGATAAATAACTTGATACTTTTTCAGTCAAATAGGCCTGTTTTAATTTTGGGTTAGAGGTACAGAAAGTACAAGAAACAAAATTAGTAAATCAAAAGTATCGTTACCATGACAATATGTATAGATTATTCTTAGTTGTAGATTTGGGGTGTGTGAAGATAGCACCTGCGCACCGTGAAGTTAGCACCTATCGCCTACAAAGCATAAAGTTAGTACCTACACTCCAACACCTACGTATGCCTGTGTGTTTTTTTTATAAGACAAACTTTTTTCACATAGTAGGTGCTGGAGTGTAGGTGCTAACTTCACGCAACACTACTAGAGCGTGAAGTTAGCACCCACTCTCCAGCATCTACACGTACTGCAGAATTTAAATGGTCAGAACATTGTAAATCATCGCTTCAAGTGTAAGAAAATCAAGAAAATTGATTTAGTTACTAAATTTTTGAAACGTATTTCAAGCAAAAAATTCTAAGGGAATACGATAATTACGCATTATAAACCGCAGTTAGTGGTCGTCAAATAAATATTGGACCACTTTTTTGTGATGATTTTTAACAAGACGTTTTGTGGCATCATGGTGAATAGAGTTGCTATAAACCCTAACACCGCGGCTTTAAACCAAATCGATCTTATTACATATTTTCGTACTTTTTTTTTCATATATCGTTCTAGTACTCATAAGCACAATCGCGACAGTTTAAACAAATTTAACAGTTTTTAGCAATCTCAATAACAAAAACAAAACAAATATCAAACCTAAATTATACGAATCTAAACTGATTTTTTAAATAATATATAATTTGAGTCAATACTCTTTTTTGAGTATTTTTCACTTCCCTTTCATTATAACATGAAAAATCGCCCATAGCCTCACTCATTTTTTATATAACTTGATATAAATTTGCATGTACTTGACCCAATCGGCCAAATTATTCTGTTTATCATCATAATGCGTGGTACGTTTCAGCATTTTCCACGTCTCTGTTGATAATTACCAAGCCAAACGTCACGGACAAAAATGTAACAAATCAGTGTAGAAAATATATTTTACAAAAAGTTTTATTACGCTCTGCATGGTATTCGAAAGCGGCAAAGTATTTTCTTCATATTGATATACGTTTTAGACCGAGAAATTAGGCATACTGTACGATGTATTCCAGGAACTACGCAACTCTGTCTCTTGTTATCTCTATTAAAACTTTCAAAGAATCGCATAGGGGAACCGGTTTACCGTTTTTGTATAAATATTCTAGTACTTGGTAATTAAATATTCACATGTGGTGTTTACGTCTCTATGTATTTGTAATTCAGATTTGCAATAAGATCTTGGACCCATGTTGACGTCTGCAATTCACAAGTTGTTACATAATTTTTCAAAAAAATACCAAAGTTTTTGTTTTTGGTGAAAGGAGATATTTTTACAAATTCCAGGTGAAACAGATAATTAAGAGACATAGGAAATGCATATCGAACGATGTAGTTTGTTATGACAACACTGTCTTATAACGGTTGTACATTTATTAAGTTCATTTGACAATTTTTATAAATCTGGAATTTATTTGTTGGGGGATGATTGTTTGTGGTTACCTGATTGGATTCGGTAAATAACAAATATCCGTGCTAAACCGCAACAGGAATGGCAGAACGAACAAGTTTACCATTTTTGTGCATAATTTATGTTCAATATTAGTATCCAGTACGACTAATGTAATGCAAATTTATTACATCCAAATATTTATTCTCTTATTTGCAATGAGGCTTAAGCAAAACAAAAATTTCTATTTCTTGTGGATTGGATGTATCCAAGTTATGTATTTAATTTATTTAGTTTAGTCATTTTAAAAGATATTTATAAAAAATGCTAGTTGAACAACGTGTTTTTTAAAACATAAGTAAATGACGTTTTTAAAATAGGGTTGATTTGTCATTTAGAAAACTTATTGACCTGCTGAAAATACTCACATAGAATTATCGCATTAACACGGTAAATAAAGAAAATTAGCTAAAAAAAATTGGGAATAGTTTTGTCGTTAAAATAATTATATAATGAAATTACGTAATTCGTAGTATGTTGAGTTTTGCATATCATTTCATTTGCGGCATTGCTTGACTCATACAGAAACAGTCAATGAACAACTTGACACATATATGCACTGATGTGTACATAATTCCATATGTTTACATCTGATAAATGTAGGCTTAATATCATTTATGCCTCAAAAATGTTTGGTAGATTTATTTAAGGTACATTTAGGTTGAATAAATTCATATTAGTAGGTATAGTAACAAAAGTTTGCGCATTCTCATACAAGATTTGCTATATCTTCTTTCGACAAAGCGAAGAGGTATATAATAACGCTGCAGCGTAAATTGTCGTCAAGTGGATATGCAACAAAGCCAATGTGAGTTATTTCCGGGGCTTTGAACTAAAATGGGTAAATAAAACTTAACTTAACACACTTAATTAACTTATGAAATTACTTCTAGTTAATGTATTAGCTTAATCACATAGTGAATTGGAACTTACCTTGAGATAGTGCCCATGTGTTGGATTTAACATGACTTTAACATAATCGTATAAAACCATTTCAATACTTCGATCACTCAGTACTTGGTCCTCCCCAAAGCTATAAGCAATTTTTTTTGGTTGAAAAGTAAATATACGTACCAGAGTCTTTGTATGCCGAGATATTAATGCTGCGTTCTGTAAGTAAAAGTGCAGATGATTTACTATTGTAAGTTTACTAGCGAACCCCCGGAAATATAATTTTTCAAGTTTTGGGGGCATTTAATAATCAGCAAATTAGGTAGACCCCTGAGCACGACTTTTAAAGTTAATTTGAAATTAGCCGGGTTTGCACTATCGTCATTAGCATCAACTCCGGATCAATTATTTTAATATAAGAGTCGCTTCCAGCCGTTTTGTTTGTTACGCCTATGGTTCAATGTCTCTTTTCTAAATTTGCTGATTTTAGTTGCCAAAGCCTGTACTCGTACGCACACACGCACAGATTTCAAAATTTTTAGCAGCGTATTACCTAGTTCATGGGAATGTTTTGTCCGTCCGTCCGTCTGGTTGCACAATTACTCTTGAACGGGTGATTGCTCTATTCGAGAATATCCTCGAATATTTTTATAACAACACTTGAACTCGACAATCAAAAAAATGCATTCTTGTCTAAAATACTTTTCAATTTTGTGTCGTTTACATTCAGTGAGGTCTTAGTCTCTCACTTTTTTTTGTTCTTTGACATTTCCACTAAGGGTTCGTCTACATGTGTGGGTACTGTGGGTTCCGGTCATGGTGGGGAGGCGGTGGCTGTTTATCGTGGGGTTGGTAAGAAGCCTTGAGGAGTGAAACGGAAAGGCTTTCTGCTGGACGTTGCACGGGCTAGGGCTCTACCACTACTCCGCCTTTGGCAAGAAATAGGAACAACCGTCTTACGCATACATGACCCCAGTCCACCCTCTGCAACTGCAACCCCAGGTGACACACGCACCCCTACTGCCCCACCTGACCTCCAATACCCCATTCGGGCAAGGAAAATGGGAAAACCTTTCGGAAAAAACCACTTTCATATTGGCGACACCGGGACTCGGACCCGTGTCCATCCATGGCTAGAACTCAAGGCTCTAACCACTCGGCCTTCGAGGGTTGGACTTTTTAGATTACTCTGTTTTGAAAAATTACAGGCTCAGTTTTTGAATTATACTTAAAACTAAGCAAAATGCTGTTTAGCAACCTTTTTTATACACATTTGTCACCTGCAATTCGTGGTGTTTTTTTGCTTACACCCAATCAGATAATGACGATTGATGGATTGATACATCCTGGGCAATGATCAAGGAGGTTGGTTTATACCATTTGCAAACTTTTTGAACTTCAAAATGACCACAATTTTTGATTCACTTATACTATTCTTTCACCGTAATGTTATAATTCCCGGACAAAATTGTTGTAAGCGAAGTTTACTAACGTACCTGTGGATAAATTTCAAGAGTTGTTTTTAACTCAGTATTTATTGCATCAAGCGTCCGATAATAGAATGGAACTGGGAAGGCTAGTACTCGTAAATCGCCTTCGGCAGAAACAGCGCAGCCGACGGCAACGAAAATTATTTCCTGCGTCATCAAGTTTTTTTTCTAAAGAAAAAATATCATAAAAATTGTATTGTAAAACTGGTACTGTAACACAATCTACTATAAAAAGAAAAGTCGTAAAATTTCTAGTTCATCTTGACCCTGCAAATATATTCTTCCTAAATGTTTTTTAGTTGCAAAAAATTGATTGTCTTACGTCTAATAAACTCTGTATTGCGACTTCTACACTGTTTTGCTTTTTTAACGTTTCGTCACTTAACAAATCCGATGACACAAAAAAGGGCACCAGCTTTGTATTGCCAACAGGAGCTATCACGTTGTCAGCAAAGATTTTTGCCGTAGTTTTGAAATCCATTTTGCGAATAAGCTAAAAAAAACTTATATTTAAAGTCACTTTTAACTTTTAAAGTCAGAAAAGCTAATACGTAATAATATAAAGAAAAAAAAAAGACGGGCTATGGTTTGACAAATAATTGGTTATATTATGTTACATAAACGTGTAAAGTTCGGGAACGATTATTAGCACATCGTATGAACCTTTAGGTCTTGTGAATGGCCGTAAATACCCATGAAACAATTTGTTGCTAATCGTTAGGACAAATTAGGACAGACAAATAGTTTTATTATTATCTGTCCGTTTGACATCGATGCCTGAAAAAACCGCTGGAGCTACAGGCGCTATATTTTACTCTAAAATCAGGTTGGTACCTGCGCTGATTTAGGGCCAAACTCCGGGCAACAAATCCACTTCCGGTTCTTTTTGGTTAAAGGTCAAAATGCCCAAAATTTTATGTGTTTTTTTTTTCAAATCAATATTTGTTCAAAATTTTCAATAATGACCGCTGGAGCTAGGAGCGCCTTATTGGGTACATAATTGAGGTTTGAAAATGGGGTGATTCAGGGCCAAACAACGGGCAGTTTGCTTCCGGTTTTTCTAGGGTCAAAGGTCAAATTGCCCAAATATTACCGTATTGTATTCAATCCTGCAAAGACCGCTGAGGTTAAGGGCTCCATATTTAGTACATAAGTGAGGTTAGAAAATGGGGTAATTTAGGGTCAAGCATCCGGCAAAAATCACTTCCGGTTTTTCCAGGGTCAAAAGTCAAGAGTCAAAATGCTCAAAGTTTAACGTGTTTTCTCCAAGCCCGCAAGGTCCCCTGGGGCTAGCCCAGAAATCTAGAGGTGTCATATATGGTACATAAGTGAGTGTTGTAAATGGGGTGGTTTTGAATCAAACTCCAGTTTTATTTTACTTCCGGTTTTTTCAGGGTCAATGGTCAAATGCCAAAATGTTAACACGTGTTATCCAATCCTGCGGAGACTGCTCGAACTACTGACGCCATATTTTTCAAGTTAGTCCATAGTTACCTGAGGTAGTTTTAGGCTAAACTGTGGGTAAAATTTTCTTCCGGTATTTTTATAGGGTCAAAGGTCAAATTGCTCAACTTTTAACGTGTTTTATCTAATCCTGCAAAGACAGCTAGGGCTAGCAATGCCATATTTGGTACATAAATGAGAAGGCGGTGTAGGGTAAAACTCCGAGCAAAATTTACTTCCGTTTTTTTCAGGGTCAAAGTCAATTGTCACAATATCCAAAACTATTGTCAAATCCTGCAAAGACCGTTGGGAAAATTAGAAACTACATTACGATAACTTCTATTGAACATTTTCTCAGTGTTTATTGTTATAATAAGTTGGAAACCTCAAGATTCTGGGGCCCTGTGTATAGTTACAGCGGGGCATCTGTTACAGCGGGAAGCTGCTAGCAAGCGAGTGCCCCAAAGCGGCACGGTGCAGCTAGTATTATATAGTTATCAACCAATTATTTGAACAAGTAATTTCCGAACGATAAATTGAAATCAACTTTAATAATTAACGTATATATTGTGTTAATTTGTATTATTTTTGTGTAAGTTGATGTTCAATTCAGAAATAATAAAGTAGGAAGAATTGAGAGACGAGAAAATCGGTGTGCAGAGGATCTTTTTCTAACAACTCTTATTTTGTAATTATAAAATAATTACAGTAACCATAATTTTTCTGAAACTCCTTATTCGTACTCTGTAAGTCAGGATTCTGTCAGTTGACATTCGAGTATCATTAAAATTACAACCTTAATACCAGACTTGGAAAAAAAAATGTTGTAAAAACCCATGAAATATGTATTTAAATATCTACTCAAATATTTACTAAAATATTTTTTATTTTAGCAAATATTTAGCAACATACCTAAGTTTTTAGATTATTTTATGCTAAATTTTATGCAACTCTTAATTAAAATACTGCCCTACAAACGAAAAACAAGGTTATACGTTGTAGTTTTGATTTCTTTCTCTAAAAACTGCTTTGTTAGTTATCTATTTTTTCTAAAAACTTAAGTTTTCAAACCGTTTTATGGCATTGTGTAGAGTTAAGAGCATTCGCACTTACTATATATGAAAATATTAGAAGTGTTAAATGTTTCAAGTTTATAAACCTAATTTAAATAGTTCAAATATCAAGTCAATTCTAATTTAAATACTTTATATTAAAACCGGAAAAAAGCAAGATGGGGCGTATGGTAGGTATGGTCTTGCCAACGCATATACAAAATGGTCATACAAATAAAACCAAACCAGCCCATCTTAGTGCATGATGAGTTGGAGACTAACATAAAATCATCCTGTCACAGGACAAGCTCTTTTGCCTCTTAAAACCAAGAATAAACGGACAATTAGAGCGACAAATAGCAAAAATTCACAGAGTTTTATAAAATACTTAAAGCTCTCAAGCCTCATATTATTTTGATCTCCTACCAAAATTGTAACAACTAATAAGTAATTTTCATTTGCAAAATTTAATATTGACAAAAACAATAACGCCATAAGTAAATTTTAACATAATTGTGCTATTTCGTTAGCCTTGAGTTGCACCTATAAGCCAAATAAGCATTAGGCTCACAAAAAATTACAAAACTGCTAGTTTTCATTTAAAATTTGGCTTAAATGTGTCGCTTTTTTGTATATTTTGGAATATGTTGTTAAAAATTTTTATATTTTTTTTGGTCAAGGTTTTAATATTTTTTAAAAATATAAAAATTTGTAGTAAGAACTTATTTTTTTCAAGTCTGCTTATTACTCTAAATTGTTTTATGGGTATTTCTTTGACGGATTACCACAAGCAAATTCTATAGCAACATTGAATCATCTATTTGGCTTGACTGTAAAATTGTTGCATTTTGATATTTAAATATATTAATTAGATGCCGTATGTATTATTGACCTAAATGATACTATAGATTTATGTTTATACCGTAGCAAAGTTGATGTTCCAGCCTGCGAAAGTCTTTGTTGCTGGGTTTCCATATGGAAATGTAATAGGGATTTCAATTGTGTGCTTATCCACAAAATATAGAATAGTAATGTGTTTTGTTCCATTGTTCATCCTCAATCCAAATCGAATATGGAAGAACTCGTAATCCTGAAAATAGACAAATCTATTTAGTCTAGCAACTTATTATAATTGAGTAAAAGGAAGTGGTGTGCGTAAGTAAAGCACTTGTACCAACTCTTAATCTTAAAAGCAATTAAATGTAAAACTGAATTAAAACTTCTATTTTGTACTTTTTAAAAGTGAAGTTTTGAATGCTTTAAAGCAGACAAAAAGTAACAGTATTCAGTAGGACTACTGCTACTACTACTACATCCGATTTGGAAAATTTAAATTCTAGCCAAACCAGCCTGTTATATTATGGTACGAGCGTTAGTACCGATTACAAAACGTGCTTAGTTAACATTAAAGTAAATAAATGTGGCCTTATCTTGCGACGGCTCGTTTGACAATGGTTAGTACTTATGTGCTAAAGTCGTTTGAACATAATTTAAAATAACTTACTACAGAATCAGAAATTTTATCGAGAAAACTTTTAATTTCGGATTTGATTACCCTCTCTCCCTGAATTTCAAACTTTTTGTGGCCAACGTCCTTTATTTTGTCTTCAAAACTACGGTTCTAAAAATAAATAAGGCACTTAACGTATAGTGATAATTTCTCTTGTTCTCAGCCTGCCAATTTTGAATATAAATATGAGAAGCAGATTTGACATTACCGCCTAGCTTGTGCTCAATATGTAAAGAAGAGGCTAGGGATAGTGTAGGAAGGACTCATTAGGATAGGTATATGTTTGAAAATTTTATACCAGATCATATCCATATCTTCTGATTGTGAAGCATAATCTCGAAGATCGGGGCATACAGAGCCCAAAGGCATAGAAATGAATTAAAGGCAAAAACAAAACAATTCATATTTTTTTGAATTGCTTTTTTAACGTGAATAAAAATCTCAGTTCGTCTGTAACATATGATTCCGTAGTTAGAATTTTTTTTTAAACTGTCAATTTACAATATATTTTAGCTAACACATAAGGAAAGTACTTAAATTTGCAACTCTTACATCCTCACGAATACTTATTGGAAGGGTCTTGGTATTGATATGAAGGGTAGCTCGTGACGTGTACTTCATAACGACGACTACCAATTCCCAAACTTTAGGTCCAGTTCTTACAGTTGAATATCCAACTTCTGTAATATCTGTATCACCCTTCTAATTGAATTAAGTTAATTTAATTAAAATCAAGGCCTAGTTTAAGTTTTATTTATAACTAATCGAGCTTATTAGTTTTCAGAAGTTACTTACCCACTCGTCTAAGTTTACACATTTCAAATCTTCAAATATCTCAAATGATTCTTCTACATGAAATATCCAGGATTTGACTAGTGCTCCATCAAAATCAAGGGTGCGGTCCACCGGGTTCCTATTACCATATTTGTAAGCCTCACAAACGAGCTACAAGCAATTAGTTAAATATTATATATTAATATTAATATATCATATTATCAAACTTATTGAAAAGCACTAAATTTAATGTTCACTTTCTTATAATCAGTTTATTATTAATAATTAAAAAAACAATATTAACAAAAGTTGAAATTTATATATATAATTTGTGTAAAATAATTTTGAATTACTTCTTTTGATTTTATTTGGCTGAATGTATAGCCAAAGGTTCTTTCTATAACAGGTACAAGAGTCGTTCCTCTTTTTATCAAAATAGCAATGTAGGCCTCTTTCTTATCGAGATCAAAGTTCATTCCCACGGCCACGTGAAAGCAAAATGGATCTAACTATAAACACAATTAACAATTACTTAATTAGGCAAACTAAACATAAAGGACAACAGCAAATGATGCCTCATACAATAAAAGTATTGAGAGTATGAGGTTAATATCAAATGCAGTATTAAAATATATTTATGTTAGTATTAGGTAACAATTTTTAAGATTTTAAAAATGGTACCCAACGGTCACTTGACGGTATAATTTTAATATTTTTCACTAGTAATCTATCAAAATTAGGTAAATTTGAAATAATTTTTTTAAACGAGAACGAAAGGGTTGTCAATTGACCGCGGAGGAGTTACAAATGTACCCCAGATTATGTACATAAAAATTACCCCAACGTTATTGTTTTCCAATGCAAGAAGGGCTTCCCAAATTATGTCCACATACGAGCCAAGAAATATAATTATAATAAACACGTCTTCAGAGGTTATAACATCGTTTGTTTTTAGGCGTTCATTGGCCTTATTGCTCGCGCGAACAAACATCTACATGGAATAGTACGGAAAAATGATTACGTGTATCTTAATTAAGTCTTAAGCCTGTGCTAAACCGTTATGCTAAAATGAGTTTACCAAAACTTTTTTCCTTACTTCTAGTTTGTGCTGTGGTTAAGAAATACTTACCGAAGGGTCAAATTCAAGTCGGTGGTATCCGGCACGCTGAAAATTCAAACCACCCTTCAAAGCGTTCATGAAAGTATTCATCATTGTCGGATTGCCTGTCTTCGAAAGCACATAAACCGCTTTGTACTCACCATTTGTTAATCCATACTCTATTCCAACATCGTAAATTTTTTCTTCATAGTAGAGCTAATTTGAAGAAATAAGTAATACTTTAATTGTTTAAGATTTTTACGAATTGTTTAATAAAAAATAATCTGTGTTAGATTAATGGACTCCTTGAACGCCCTTTGATTCAATGTAAGGACATACAGAGGGCCTAAAAAAAGGACAAAATAGTGTAACAGACAAACAAATGATGTAAAGGAAAAAAAAGGCCGAAAGAAATTAAACCCTTAAAATGTTTCAAAAATACTTATTTCTAACAGTTACTGTAATTAAATGACAATTAAACTTTTACGGCACAAAATAATATAACATAAAGCTAAAGTTCAATTTAATTTAAATTAATAAAATGCAAGTATAATTTTAATATAGTTAAGATTGAATTAGAAAGCACGCAATTTTCCGATATAATATAATAATAACTTCGAATTAAGCATAAATATTTGATGGAAATAGTATATATATAAGTAAAGATATAAGATAAAGATATAAGTAAATTCCATAGGTCTTTGTTTTGCTCTGGGCCCTTTTAGACGTTAGGCCCTATTATTTAGACCTAATTGTTTGGGCCCTTTTTAGATCCTATTGCATTCTTCCGGCTCTTCTATTGTATCAGTTTGTGTAAAAATTCTTACCGCATACACATTAGCTTCCCAGTCAAACACAACTGTATCTTCATGAAGGCCAAGCTTTATTAACAAACCTCGAAACTTTTTAATGTAAGCATCGTATTGTATTAATTCGTTTTCTTCTGGTTCCCTCAAGACATATTGCACAAACTCAGCAATTTCGTCTATAAATATATGTTAAAGTAGTTGTAAGCAAGGTGGCGTTACCAGTAAGCGTTTGTTTGTATTTAATAGTTTCCATGCCAAATTAGCTGTAAGCATGAGTAGTAGCACTAAGAACTATCTTTCATACATATAGCCACGCCTAATGGAATTTTAGCTGTGACGTAACATTTAATAATATTTTGTAAATTTTGTTTCATGATTTGCTACCACCCCGTGCAGGCATTGGCCTATGGGGTTCGAGGGCGCGCTCAGCCACCCAGAAGGGGGCGGGGGAGGTTTATGCCCTATGTTCTCACACCAATTTTGGGCGAAGTGCGCGGAACAACGCAGTGAAAAAACTACACACATAAGGACGGAGGCGGCCGCGGAAGTCGAACCCATGAGTGCAGTGTGGAGATAGCGACGCACTAGCCACTAAACTACGGAGGCTACATATTGTGAAATTAAAGGTAAATTGGCGGCACAAAACCCCACATTCTTAAAACCCCACGCAATTGGCACATATTAGCTGCTGAGTATTCTGCATTGCTCATTTAAAGGACTCCTACCTGGCAAGTCTTTTATTAGATCCAAGTGAGTGCTCGTCTTCTTTTTTTCTTCACCAGCTCGTATGCCATACGCAATTAATGGTTCAGATTTGAGTCTCGGCCAAGGTAGCTTTCCTTTTAGAAAAAGGACAAGCATGTACACAAACGACTCTAAGTCATCTCTAGGACCTTGTACTGTAAAATAAGATAAATACAAGAGGTATAATTATTATAAATTTTGTAAAGTTGATGTGGAAATACTTAATTGCTGCTTTTAAATTCAGCAAGATTTTGAAACTAAACTTTGTCCGGAATTTGATGAGTTTTTATATGTATGAATTTTCATAATGTTAGAGCAAACACAAATCTGAGTCAAAGTGTCTCCACTTTGCATCATTTAAAAAACACATAAAAGTACCACACATATATCGAATGTATAAAAGAGCAAAGACCATCAGGAGTTAAAGAAGTCTAGCCAAACAAGCCCGTCCTAGATCGGGGGTTTCATAAGGTCACCCACTTAGATTTTTAAATTCTCAATTAAATGCCTATTTTACTGGATTGCATTCATTACGTTTTGCATCACCAGCAGCCAAGGAATTGAACTGAAAATTGTAAAGCTTCAAGAAGCGACCAATTAAGGAACCCCTGTCCTAGCACGGGGTTTTTAGTTTTTATAATTGTCATTACAAATTTCACATCTGTTTTGAGATCAAAAGTAATAGCTTACGTTGTCCTCCGTGGCATTTTCTGCTTGCAAAAAGTGGAGTACTAACGTTGGAAATTAAGGCCTCGTCATATTTAACAAATCCCTTTTCATATTGAAATTTTTTAGCGCTCCCGAAATCGACTAGATAAAAAATGCGTTTGGTTCCTTTGAGAGCAGTTCCGATACAAATGTTTTGGTGTTTGATGTCGCGATGCAGGACATGCAGTGTGTGGACCTCTTTTAAAATCTCCAACTATATCAAAAATTTGTTTTACTGGACAACTAACATATGTCAAAATGCGTATGATTTACAAACTTGCGCTGATCGTGAAATTTAGATAAATTTGCCACTTTTTCTATACTACCGTTCCGACTCAAATAATGTGTTGAACTTAAGGGTTGGGTGTAGGAAAAGAACGGTTGACCCTCCGGCATTTTACCCTGGTCAAAGCAAAAGGCTCATATATTGATGAGGCTCAACCAAGACTCGTTTACTTTGCAATCCCACGGCACAAAATTATAAACCATACCTACCTGCATTCGTACATTATTTGGCATTATTTAATCACTAGCGAACAAACCCGTCCTAGGACAGGGTTTCCCGCTATATCAATTTTTTTTTACAACAAAACAGATTTAATTAACAGCGATGCCCATCTCTGGTAGTGTGTAAGAAGCAAGTGACATATTGTACGATTAAGGTAAGGAAGGACACTCTTTCTCAGTCCTCTCCACTCGGCTGCTCCATTGCAACTGATGAAGAAAAGAGACGATTCTCACGCATTAATTACAGATCAATTATAACGAAAGGAAGTATCGCATCCTGCGTTTTTCATCGATTTTGGTAGCAAATTACGCCGATAGTTCAATGTCTTTTTTTCTAAATTTCGTGATAGTTAAGATAACCTGTACTCTTATACGCGCACGAACGCACGCACAGCTTTGGAATCGGTGATTACTATGAAGAATTTTTCTCTAAAAGAATCTTTAAAAGACTATTCCACAAAGAACACATGGATCTTGACCAACGTTGTCCAAGTCGTTCATAAAACGTATTAAACAACTTTCACCCAGTGGCAGCGGCTGAGCTCCACGTATGTGCCTGTTACAATTACTTTAGGCCGGAGAAGCTAAATTTTTCTCAAGCAGATTTGCATGTAAAATGATGGATCAAAAGTTGGATTTTGTTGATTTCAGAATTCTTTTTTTAGAATTCAAGTTTCGAAATGTATTACCATTCACAATTTGTCATTTTCTTAGCAAACCAAGGGCTTTTCGGCTAAATCAAAGGGAGTGTACGCGGAAAATAATAGATTTAAAAGTTGAATTGCGCTAAAGCCTCCTCTCCTTTCCCCAGCGCCCATCCCCCGTCGTTTATGGCGATTGTATAATGTTTATTTGAGAAAAATTAATTCTCGCAAATAGAAATAAGGGAGAGGCGTAGACTAGTTTAACAAAATCCATTTGTCCTAGGACGCGTATGTTTGTCTTCTTTATATAGAATTTTACTGGAATTGAACAAAGGATGTGTAATAGAAGGAATATTGATGTATTTTCAAAAATATTCAATTTGTTCAAGGAAATTTTTTCCTCGAGATGTACTCTATAATATTTTGATATTTCTTTTAAAATTTTATAAACATTAAAGGATTGAACGTGGATTTTAACAGCATTAATTATCATAGAAGTCTAATTTTCACAGCAAACATGCTGCTAGTTTATATAGTGCATAAATAGGCAAGTTTTGCTAAACATTAAATTTTTGATGTGCCAAAATTTGTGTTCCCTTACCAGTTGTATAGCAATTACTAGAACAGTTGGAAGGCTAAATGTACCACCACACAAGTTAAGCAACGTCTCGAGACTTGCTCCTAGAAGATCGATTTCCATTCCTACCATTTTATGCTGTAAACTGTGTGCTGGAGGATCTAATTCGGTGTAATCACCATAAGAACCGGTGTCTGGAATGCCTCCTATTTTGTTAACAATCGTTTTACAATGCTTATGTTACATTTGCCTTAAATCATCTCTTACAAGGACAACGCGCGTCACGATTCCTTCTGATCGAGTTTAGACTTTGTAAACGAATTAAAACAGTCATATACCTAATGCTGTTGTTTGGATTTTTGAATATCAAAAATTTGCTGAGCTTATTAAAAACTCAAGCGAAACCGAAGTTTCGATAAAAATATCCAAATTTCGATGAATTTATCTAAATCTAAAAAATAAATCAAAATTTCTTTATTCATAACAAAAAGTATGGGTGTTACTCAAATTTCGATGTAGACGTGTCGAATTATAATGTAAGAGTTTAGTCAAATCAGTGAAATGTAAAACATGTGGGAAAGTTAAGATTGAGTTTTTGAATTTTCGTTAATGGGAAACACGTGAAATTCAAAAAATTACGTGTTAATTCCTATAAGGACTTCCGGAGCCGGCCACTCCAAAATCGTTATTTTTTAAATTTGAGGCCATTGAAAAATATTCGAAAAGGAGCATTAGTTATATGACTGGCTTAGCATGTTTGCAAAGTTTCAATCTATTCAGTAGAATCGCTCCACGCGGTGGATTTGTTAGCAATTTCATAAACTATTGTTATTTACTAAGTCCTTTTAGGTATTCCAAGATAGCTTTTTCCTTGTCAAGCGTTTTATCCTTCTTTACAATAACCTCCTATTTTGAAATGTATTTGTTATGTATATAGTAATAAATATTGACTCTTCTGTTTACGTCCTTACCACTTTGATGACTATGCATTTCCTTGGATCGTTTTCATTGACAGCTTATATCAAAGTTAATTTATATCAATCGTTGTTAGCTCAAAAGATAGGAATTATATTAATTTTATGTTACCTAGTAGTACTTTGCCGTGAGCACCTTGACCAAGAGTGTTTCCTAAAATATACGTGACCCCATTTACCGTTGCTTTTTGGCTCGAACTAGATATACCGAATTTTTCAAGCTGCAAAGCGTAGAACTTTATTAGTACATGTGTAGAACCAAAGAAATGGATTTAAAACAAACTTGAAAAATAGACCGCAAGACAATTTCAATTATCTTGCAAAATCTTCTATTATCTTGAAGTTTACAATTTCATACAACCATAATTCAATTATAAACTGTATTTTTTGTTCTTTATGCTGATTTGCTAGAATCGCAAATATTTTGAACTGAAATCCTTACATCAAGACCAACGCCATGCAGTTTTTGCCAAAAGCATTCATGCGAGGCTGCAACAACACTTGTCTCGTCGTACACTACCCCTTGTTTTAACGACGGTAGTATTACCGCAAGTATGCGCAGATTGTTAAATTGGTCTGCCGGTATTTCAGTTGAATTGAAAACTTTTTCCGCAATTGAACCCTAAATTATGTAAAAACTTAAAATAATTAATTTTCTATTCATTATTATTAACTTGCTTACGAGAGAGCCTTCACTATAGTTTTTGTCAACCTTCAGCGCTCTTGAGTTAGGTAGCAACAGAGGCCCATCCAGTTTGTTCGAATTGACTTCGACATGCAAGCGCACAACCAGAAGAATTGCAAGCATAAATCTGTTCATTTTCCCCCACTTCATGTCACACACAAATTCTCTACAAACAATAATTGTTAAGTTCCACAAGCAACTGAATTGTGCGGCTTTTTTTTTCAAGACCACATAACCACCAACACATCATGTAAATTATAGCGCGTCATGCGCTTTAAATTTGAATTTTAATAATTTCAATCATATTAAAATTATCCAAATTCTTCATACGGATAAACCATAAAATTCCTTTTATTTTTAACGAGAGGTGTAGTGTGCAATCGCTCGATGTATCGTTTCCGTCAAAACCCGAAGGCAAATTTAATTTAAAAAAGACGATGAAGTTCACCGTGTTCATAGTGCAAATCATCGCTTTTTTTTTACGACAGCGCATCACCTCCAATTAAAATACACTCTTAATTTGATAGGTCAGCAGCGGGAGTCAACTTGACCGTTTGTTGCTTGAGTACAAAAACCAATAAACCTTTGTTAATAAATTGCTAGTGGATGGGATTGGATTGTGAAAGCAAAATTCTACAAAAAGGTAAGGTTGGGAGTTTTACCGACTGCTGTGGCCAATGCTAAGAAATAAGGTAACCAAGTTGTCGTAATTGTTCTCTACTCAACTTTTCTGCAAATCTGCATAGAATGGATTGGTTGGTATTTACGGTGGATAGTTGAATTTTAACCGATCATTTTAAGGCCGGTTAGATTAAGGTGTTCTAACTGGTGCAATAAGTCAATCGGTTCAAAATAAACGTAAATTTCAAAGCAAAAAAACAAGAGTCCAGATCTTGAATTTGGTCATTTTTTCCTTGTATGCGTCCTGTTTTTGACTATGTCAGGTTTTTACAAAATGTAAAACACAATATATCAAAAATCTAACTTACAAACTAAAGTTGTGAAGCTCTAGAGTACTGCAATTTCAGCAATTCGAGCGAATTTAACCTTCTTGCTCAGAACGTCTTCAAGTTGACGCAACACAAGGAAAACTAAACTAATACAACAGAGCCTATGTCTTAGCTTCGAAGTTAGTTACGGCATATGTTGCTTCAATTAGTTAGAAAAGGCAAGACTTGAAAAGTACAAGTGCTTGAAGACATATGAAGTGGCAAACCTTCAAACTTTCAAGTCCAAGTTATGCAAACTAAAACTACTTACCTAGAGATGTATGTAAATTACGAGCAGCCACCAGACAACAGCTCCTTGTAGTTACTCGTTGGTTTTCTTAAGTAGCGTTGTATTCTTTACATGAAATTGTTTGCACTACTCACCATCGCTCGATACTATTTTGTTAAACTGAAAGCTAGCAGGGATAGGGAAACCGTTTTGCATGAATCTCATCATCGAAGTTAGGAGGAGAACTTTTGTCTTCGTCATCCACGGCTCCACGTTTAGCCGACGACAGCACTTTAATTTGAGACGAATAATTAGGGGAGACTTTTTTACTTGCTAACTGCAAGGTGTTGTAAATTTTATAGCATTAGATTGTAAATTTTTTTTCATCAAATTTGATACAGCATTACATGTAATGATTTATGCAGAATTTGCGTATGATATGTGCATCTTTTACTAATTACGTAAAATAATAAAGCTACCGGACTTATTTTAGGGTAAGACAGCTTTGAACCGTGGCAATGGAGATATATAGGTAAATAGAGGTAAATATAATAGGTCGCAATAATACTCGTGTGTATTTTAATTATCAAACCCGTTTCCGCGCCATCTCGCTTTTTGAACAACAGTCTGCAAATTTTTCTATAGACAGTACTAAACACTGCATGGCAATCGCTCCGACAAATGTTTGTGGTTTACAAAATTTGAAGTTTTAACAAAAAAATGCTTCTTTGACTGCCCATTTTGAGCTAGAATTAATTTTTGCTTTTAATAAAATATTCCCGCACAATCGGTTCGGCTCTTTTATTACAAACGAATTCATGACTGAACGACAGTTATGCTAATTAAAAAAAATATGATTCCAAATGGATACACTAAAGGTGAAACAGGTTAAGTGTATTTGGAAATGGGTGCGTCAACTCAGCACCTCAGCACCGTCAACTGGGCACCTCAATTCCAGCACCGTAAATTGGGCACCTCAAATCAGCACCTCACTTACGTGTTAGGGTATAACGGAGCGTCAACTTAGCACCTCAACTTTTCTCAAAAAAAGCTGCGTGCCGAGGAGTTGAGTTGACGCATCACCACCGGATGGTCAAATCAGCACCTCATTTCAACACCTCAAAAGACATGTTAAAAAGCGTCAACTCAGCACACCGCCTCAAATGAGGTGCTGTGGTGCTCACTTGACGCATCTATTTTGTATTCACCATTATTATACAAGAATTCTTGCTTAATATTATTTTTTGAGGCATTTCGAAATTATTTTAGCTGTATTTGGGTTTATTTAATTAGCAGAGATGTATTAAATATTTGTTTATCAATACGTATTTAAATGTTTTAAATATTTTGGGATTTTATAAATACAAAATATGTACTTCAAAAAATTTTAATCTTCGACCAAAAACCAAAAATTATCATACTAAATTCAAATCTTGTCAAATTTCGGTAGTCATTAAGTAATTATTACAGATTCTAGATATGGACATCCACTTTGTTTCAGGCTTTAAATTTTGCCTGAAACAGAATAAGGTAACAAATAATATACATAAGACAAGACATACAAACAAGCCAGTCTCACAACAAAAGGAACGCAAATTAAAAGTGAATGCAATTTTGTCTTAGAATGCGCTTGTTTGCCTTTGTTAATAAATTCTGCTCCCCTGACTTTGGCAAAAAAATCAATTTGAAACCAATTGATTTCCTAAGAACTGTATCACTGTTCAAGAGTTTGAAAAATTTGCTTAATTTCTTAAAATAAAATCATTGCTGTAAAATTTAACAACATTTCTGCTATAAAGGTTTCAGGTTTCAGGGCAGTTTTCTCTCAATCAATTACATCTGTTAACGCTGAATCCCAAATATATTTTTAAGTTATTGATAAAAACATCAAGATTCTTCGCCTACATTTTTTAGGTTTGACGTCTTGTTTCGCCTTTTGAGCCTTTATGTGGCAAAAATTGTTTAAAATCCAATAAAAGTGCTTGCGGCAAATAAATCCCTTTAGGGTTTTAGTTTAAGGTTGTTAACCGCATTCACTAAATTTTTTCACAAATATTTCAGTTTATTTATTAAATATTTAGTACATCTTTCTCAATTAGTTTAGGTATTAGTTTCATTTGCTAGAACATTATATTAATATTTTATAATATATAATAATAATATATTTAAAGGAACGAGATAGCAAAGAACTTTGGAAAGTAATTCGACATCATAGGAATTTAGTATGAGAATTTTTGGTTTTTGGTCGAAGATTAAAATTTCTTGAAGTACATATTTTGTTTTTATAAAATCCCAGAATATTTAAAACATTTAAATGCGTATTGATAAACAAATATTTAATAAACTTCTGCTAATTACAAACCTAAAAACCTAAAACCTAACCAAAAACCTAATACAGCTAAAATAATTTCGAAATGCCTCAAAAAATAATATTAAGCAAGAAATCTAGTATTATTGGTTAATACAAAATAAATGTTATTGGGTTCAAATTTTATTATTTTTACAATTTTTTCAATTTGAGATGCTGAGGTGCTGAGTTGACGCACCGGTGGTGATGCGTCAAGTGAGCAACTCAGCACCTCATTTGAGGAGGTGTGCTGAGTTGACGCTTTTTAACATCTCATTTCATTACCCATACTCTCAAACAACTATTTTGTTAATAAATAAGAACCAGTGAGTGGCCTTGCTATAAATCGAGATTACATACTAATAGGAACCCCAAGGCAAACTTTGCGATCTCTTTTCGATCAAAATTTTAGTAAAGTTTATGCATTTTACTTCTAAATTTTGCTTTTGAAAAATTTCAACAACTTACCCTAACCATTTTGAAACCTGAGGCCAGCGCCCTTTGAGACGCCAATTAAGGAAGCAAAAATAACCAAAACAACTAAATTTGTCATCACTGTGTTTATTTTTTTGTAAAAATTTGGATTTATTGAAAATTGTCAATTTGCAAAACTTCTTGCAATGTTGGAGTAGTATTTATAGAGTAAGTAATTTCCTGGTTATAGTACAAATTTATGTAGAACATTTGCCAAATTTCAAGTGTTTATGTTTATTTCCAGATGATCAAACGAGGAAATAGCTTAACTCAATATTGAACTCTTATTGTTTGTACTGTTAAAAATAGGCAGGATTGTGTAGGGAATCAATTCTAATTTAGTAAATGCTGCTTTTTTTAATCTAATTTTAACTCTTTAAGTTTAGATAACATTTCCAGGAAGAAGAATTGAAGCTTGTATTAACGCCCTGATGAATGGCTAGGAAGAACCTTGATTTTTTTAAAGGTAAATAGAATCTTTGTTATTAATACATAACATTGTAATGTCAAATTAACAACGTTTTTGAATAATTGAAACTTTTTCAAATTTAAATTTGAAATATAACTAAATTTCTAAATCACGGCTTGGAGATTTTTTTTTATTTTAGTTTTTTTTGAAATATTGAAACAGAAATTTTAGCAGTATTATTCTGCATATGAAATAATAAATTGAAGTTGAAAAAGAGTAATGGTAAAAGCAATCCCTTCCTTGTTGCTGGAGCTTGACTTTTGGTCGCTGGAAGTTAGCCCCTCAGCCCCTCAGCCCCTCAAGGGTTTTTTAGTTCAATAGCAATTTTTAACCTAACCTGGATTTAACTTTTCATAAATAACCTTATTAGGTTTTATTTGATATATGATATATTTATGCAGGATTATTCCTATATTCAATCAAGGTTTGGTTAAAAATACTAAAAATGCGATATTGAACTAAAAAAATCTTGAGGGGCTGAGGGGCTAACTTCCAGCGACCCTTGACTTCTTTTCGCGATTTCTTTTCTCTTTTACCGTAAAATTTCAATAAATGAGCTTTTACCGTAAAAATAAATTTCATGCGCGATAAATTCAAACCAGATTGCATTTTTGTCAATTTTACTTTTCGCATTCCCCGCACCTGTTATACCGGGGCGAGTGATTGGAGCTCGGCGCCAATCTGTAAACATTGCAGCTAAAATATAAAATGAGAATATTAATTTCAAGTATTCAAACTTAAAAAAAAGAAATTTAAAAAATGACTTTAAAAGAAAAATTTGGGAAAAAGTTATATTCATTTAGTGCATCGCCGTTTTTTAGTACATATTAAGGTATGCAGTAACAATTATTTGAATGATAAACCTCAAAATTAAATATCAGAATAAAAAAACCTGAACCAATTCACACAGTTTTACAAAATTGTTAATTCAACCATATCCAAATTGCGCACAAATTTGATTAACAGTAATTGTTATTAAAAGTGCATTATTGACATGAAGTCTTCTAACCTTTTGACATGGACACGTGACAGGGTTGTCCGATTTCGGCCATTTTTTATTTCAACATGCGTAATGTCATATAAATGTCCAATTTTAAATTTGGTCCTGATTTGACACATTTTTAATTGTAAAGGGTTCCTTCTCATATAAGTCAAAAAATAATTGGCCTTGACTTTTGACCCCGAAGGGTTTGGCCCACAAACCATATCTCAGAACTTAGGTTGGGCATTGTCGCAAAGGTCATTTGTGCAAAATTTGAGGACGCCGTGACATGTGGTTTGTCAGTTAGCGTGTCCCAGTCGGGCAGTCAGATGGACACGATGAACACATAAGCTCTGGTTCTGGCGAAAAAATTAATTAATTGAAGATTATAATGTTAAAAAACGCATTCAAATGCCCGCTGGATGCGATTTTCTCAAATATTTATAAATTTTGTTGAGTTATTTTTGTTGATTAGATTTATGACATTACCTGTGCCATTCTGATTTAATGTAAAGCATATGCTGTCATACTTATGAATAGTGCCATAAATTGCATGAACGCAAGCAAGGCGCTTGACATTAGGACACGTGCACACTTGCGCCTAAAACGTAAAAAATAGTCACTTCACATTTAAAGTAGGTCATATTGTTTTAATTCATTCTTCGTATGATGTATTAACCCGAATAATTCCACTGCTGAAATAATTCAGCCATTTTTTTGTCAGGCTTTTCCCCTAGCAATCAACCTCTTTATCAGTTTGCTCTATTTCTCCTTGGTTTCCGGAGAATATTTTTCCTGGTTAAAAGTCAACAATGGTTAAAAAATAGCACAGAACTTTTTTTATTTGGAAATGAAGATTTAATTCTCTACAATGAAATTCACTTCAAATGAAACACCATTGTAAGAACCAGATGATTAATTTTCATGTATAAAAAAAACTCACGTTAATGTTTGGATTTACTAATGTTTCGTAAGTGTGGGTTATACCAAAAACTCTTCATCATACTACAAAGTTCAATTGTTTAAACAAAGCTTTAAAACCTCTCTAGTAGGTAAAGAGGGTGAGATTATCAACACCTTTAGGGATTCTCGTTAACAAATGTATGGGTAGCGAAAATTCTTGGTTCAGATTCGAAATTTTATCGTATTAATTGTAATAGTACAAAATTCTTAAAAATTCTAGTTTTTTATATTGCGTCTAACGTAGCATCATTACGTTAGACAAATTAATTAACTGAAGTTCTCTAAAATAAGCTCAGGGATCCTACCGTCTGCACCGAGCAACGGAATGGCACAAACCGAAGTTTATCTATGTAAGCAGTAATACTGATTAACTTTTGTAAAGTGATTGAAATTTCACGTTATGTATGTTCGCCTTGATAGTGACACTTGGCAGCCCATGAGTTAGGAAATGACTTAGGTTGATCGTCGTAGTCGACTGCGCACACTTATTGACCAATCAGAGGACAGGGATATGTGTACTTACGACAAAGAAACAAGGAGTATTTTTTTTGCAAAAAGTAATATGTTTTCAAGAGTCTTACTAAGTTTTCATCTGTTTCAATTAGAACGATGTCGGAATAGTTGTTCAAAGCGTTTGCCGTGCCGCTCAAGGTCCCAATAAATGTCATTAAAGCAAGTATTTGGTACTTCATTACGGAAGATTTTGAAATACTATTTAGTAAGGTAACAAGTAACACTCTATACTAAATTAAATCAAATTACGACTTAATATTGTAATGAATGGACTTTCCTAGTGGCAGCAAGTTTCCATGCAAAATTTGGTTTGCCTTTGTCGGTCATTTTTCTGAGAAGATGAAATTTTGCAAAACAGCAAAAAAAAGTACCCTGGCTTCTACTCACTTGGTGAGAATCAGTTTTAAAATACAAAAGTATGAGACGTGAGATTTTTGAATGTTGCCTGTGTATTTAAAGATAATTTATTAAGTGATATAAACATATTCTAATTAACCTATTACTATTTCTTTTATAACCATTATTAACTTGACTATGTAGCTTATAAACAGGTAGCTTTAATAATTTTTTTTTGATGAAGTCATAATTACCCAATTTTATTGGCTACTTGTTTTCTTGATTGAATTGAAAAAAGCGTTACAAATTGTCAACTTTAGTTTAAAAAATTTAGGAGTAGAGAATGAAATTGGATAATACCACTGAACACAAAGCAGTCATAATTGAAAAAAAAAATTATTTAGAATACTCAAAAGACCATTGGTAAGTTTAGCAAAATCTGCAAATTTTACATATTTTAGGTTTTGCTTATATCGTGAAGCGATCTTACTTTTCGTGCAGCTTTGACATGTATAGATTGAAAAGTAGACTTTTAAAGCACACTTTATATAAAATAAATTTTGTCAGGAAAATTTGCAAACAAATGACTAAATAAAATAATTGTGCCAATTCTTGTATATGATAGATTGTTTACGTCCAAGAATTTTTTGGTTCGATTGTAAAATATTTGGAAGCGGTATTTCCATATCTAATAAATTTACCAACGCTTGACACTGTTTCTCCTTTTATCAGCTTATCATCACATACACAAATATTGGTCGGTGCCCCATATGACGCCAATTAGGATCGTCAGAATTACAACAATTAATAAACTTTTAAGTTGAATTAGTGTTTACAAAGCAAATGGTAACCGGCCCGTAATACACATTGATGTGAAAAATATCCAATCGATTGAAGTTTTCGTAAGTAAATTATTTCCAGATGAATCAGAAAACTAGTTTACATAGAACAGAACTTATATTGTTTGTACTGTTGAAGCGGGACTATTATTGTACTTCAGTCTAAACTAAAACTATAAAAAAAAACATCTTAAATTAACTTAGTTTTACGTTTAATTTAGTTAAGAACGCCAGGAGAATTGAAGCTAGGAAATAAGCCATAATTAATGGGAAAATAGGACCTTGGAATTTTTTAAGCAAGCAATATGCTTGGTAAGTAATATACGTTTTAAAGGGGCAATTATTTGGAAAAAAGAAAACATAGAATGGTGTCAACAAAGCACAATTTATTGAGCTATTTTCCCGTCACCTCAGTTGTGTTCAAAAACTAACATCTTGCTAGATTTTGGTGGTATTGAACATTAAATTAAAAATAAAATTAAAAATTGTACACTGAAAACAAACATAAGAACCAGAGCGGAGCCGTTTCTATAGATGGCATTTGACTTTGGCCCATCTTCCTCTTTCACAATTTTACCGTCATTTTTTGCCGTTGAGTTCCGGTTTTGCTGGTACAGTTCAATTACTTTCGTCATGTATTCAAACCATTTTGCATCCTTGTCAACCGTGTCATCCCAAGCTACTCCTGGATGAGTAGGTCGATCTCCAATACCAACTTCGCAAGCCGAAAACATTATAGCTGAAAAAAACAACAAAATAACGGTATTCTTGGTGATTATCATTAACGACGGAAATATTAGTTTATCCAAAAACTATTCTATCAATTCTAGCTTAAATTATTGAAAAAAATTAAATAACTTAATTTAAATTGTAAACTAAATTTAATGAACTATTTATTAGTAAAAAATAAAGAAGCCAGTCATATGACAACAGGTTTTTTTTAATGACGGGGTCTTCTTGTCCTAGAACAGGATTGTTTCGCTAGTCTTAAGTATATTAATGTTTGTTTCCCTATTTTATTTTACACGGGAAGTTGATGTTACAAATAAAGTGAATGCCCATCTCTTGCACTGAACGTTTGAAATTTTGATTGGGTTTGTTTGCCTAAGTGAGTTTTAGTGAAACAATAACCTCAATCTCAAACGTTGTCAGCAAAACACTGACTGGTAGACGATGTAAAAATTAAAAGGAAAATAGCGTTGTGATAGTTGTGAATAGTTTTGGATGGGTGTGTAATAATCTCAACCTCACTCATGCCTGATTGCACTGCGTAGTTAGTCGCTCACATAGATGGACAATTACATTATTATAAAGCAAAAAAAAGTGGGTGATTTTTTAGTCTGGACAAAAAAAAACGGCCATTTAGTAGGGCTTATTTACAAGGTAATCCTAATAGTCTATTTTATGGTTAAAAATTTGCGTTGGTTTATCTAACGCTCCTTAATTTGAAGTCCGAAAAAAAGAAAGGTTGTTATACATTGCTCACAAAATCGGCTAACGCGGTGAAGTCGCTTTAGCGAAAAGAAATTAACTATTAACTATTAACGAAGTTTTTATACCAAACTTACCTGTTCCATTTGTTTTTGAAGCGTAGCAATTCATTTCGCAGATGCTATTGTACCCTTCATTAGAACCACCATCACGGTAAGCGTAAACCTGACGCTGGACACCACCGCATGAGCATGGCTACGTCAAAAAACCATTCAAATACTTAATGGCCGAATGTTAAAGTTAATTGTCAAATTTTAAATACTCGTTTTTTTAGTTTGTTATTACATTGCTTAAAACAAAACTTACTTCACCAGTGCTTACAAGCTCAAAAAATTGAGCAATTTTTTGGTCAACCCTTTTCCATAGCAAATCATTGTTTTCTTCAAGTTTTTTCCATTTGGCCTCGGTCTCTGGAGTACGTTTTTCCTAATGTGAGATTAATAGTAGTTAAAACACAGTGCGTTTTTATTTGAGAAAAAAAATCTATATCCGTACACAAGGTAATATAGTCCAAATCACACACCCTTGTAAGAATCAATTGCTTATGATCAAAATTCTACACTGAAATTACCTTAATTTTTTTCTGTCCGTCTGTGTTTAACAATTGCACTTAAACTCCAATTATATTTGGATTCTAAAACTGTAATTCCACTTCAAAACCAAAACCAGACACCACAAATTCAACATTAGAATAATTAAAACTAAAATCCTCCTGCCTCCTGTTGTCACGGGATTTTGTCCCATCTTGACCCATAAAACCGGGAAGTTGGGTTATCCGGGGATATTGCTAGTATATAAATAAAACCTCTAAGCAAACCTACAGTTTACAACAATTATGGAGCCAAATTTAAGAATAACTTACAGCAATTTGTCAACTGTTTTACAGTTTTAGTATTTCCTAAATTCAATGAAATGCTTATAATTCACAAAATTTACAAATTGCCGGGTGATATCACTATGACAACAATTTGGTTTTTACATTAATTTTGTAATTTTGGTGTATATACTTATTATGTGTTGACACGGTTTACCAAATTATTCATTGTGGTAAAGCTTCCCTAAGCTCTGCACAGTGCTTAAAAATTGTATTAGCACTCCATTTTTGCCTTTTACACTTTTACAGTGACACCGTGGCCTTTATGCCGGCGCATAACTTGGGTCATATTCAAATTTCGGACAGACAGACAGAATGTTTAGGTTTTGACTTGTCCGAAGTTAATTTTGTTGGGTTGCAACGTGATTTAACTAATGTTTGGAATAAGTTAGGTTGAAAAGCTTACCCTCATCACAGAGCAATTAAATGGCGCAACAGTTATGCGGAAGAAATTAAACTTTATCCTAGGGTCGCTTTGATAGTAGCAATGGGCGGCACAAGTGTTCTTGAACGACTTAAGTTGACCGTCCCAATCAACGGCGCAGGCTTCTTGGCCAATCAGAGGACAGAGACAAGGGTGCTTAAAGAAAAAAACACAAACACGGTAAATTTGTTTGTGCCCTAAGTTTAGGTTTTTAATAAAGCAATTACCGCACTTCTTCCAGCGTCAAGAGTAGCAGAGCCGGAAGTGTTGTTTGAAGCCTTTGCCAATCCTGAAAATGTAACAATCAATACAACTAATTGAAACCCTATGATAGATTTTTTTGAAAGTAAATAATTGAGCACGTAAGTTGTTATGTTTTAATAAGAAGTGACTTTCCTCGTGGCAGCAACTTACTAAGAAAGTAAATGAGTTGGCAATTTGTGGGTTTTCATTTTCGACAGTGTGTATTACTGTGAAACACCAAATAGATGCTTGGGTTTCTACTACGATTTGCTTTTGTTTTCATTTATTATGTTACACAAAGTTTTGAAAAAGAAGCTTGTCGGAGGATTGAGCAGAGTTTTAAATTTGAGGTGATCAATTAACACCATACATTAACCCTTAACTTC
>JAQFYP010000261.1:0-27618 GCA_034694865.1 Bilobella braunerae | reverse complement strand
AATTTTCCCGCCATGGTTTCAAAATAAATAACTTGTTTGGACTTTGGGTGTGCAGTTTTTATTTGAAAGCACTGTATTATATTTTTAAAAGCAAAGAAGCGCTGCTGCGCAGTACTCTTTGGCTCTCATGTTTGTTTTTTGTAAAAGAGTAAACTGATGCATTCTAAATGACAAGCTTTGGCTAGAAGCGAATATGTGAAGGACTATTACATCAACAAGCTATGGCACAACCATTAGTTATTATCGAAAATTCTTATATCCAATTGGTTCACAAAAATATGTTGAACTAATCAATGTCAAACTGCAAATGCGCATTATAGACGAGTTTTTGCTCAAAATTTACGTTTTGTCGTTAAATGTAAACTTGCATAACAAGTTTCTCAATTAAAAATGCAGTAGGCTTCAACATATTCCGTGAATTTTAGGTTCCAATGTGACACTCAACTTTAAGGTAAAAGCTTAACTACACCTAATATACCTGCTGCATATCAAAAAATTCCACAGTGAACCGATATGCGTCCAATTAACTATTTCGAATTTATTGAAATTAAAACGTAAAATTAATGTAGTTATGATGACGAAACTTTTCTGATGTATTGTTCTAGCGTATGATCAGACAAAAAAACTTGCCTGCAATTCAGCACCGAAGATGAACTTTTTCTTCCACTTTTTAAATTTTTATATTTTACTAAAAAATGAAATAGGGGAATTATAGAAATGTTCAGCGTTTGGAAAACAGGTATTTTGCCATTTGCAATTCATCTCGATTCAGCCAGTTGAGGTCATGTTGGGTTACGATGGCAGAGGCAAATAGTTGTTAATTTGGAGAAGAAATTAAAAAAATAAACTTTTCTTTTAAAAAGTTAAGCTCCCATTTCTTGTGCCATATGATGCCAATTGTGCCATATGATGAAAAAATAATTTAGTTAAAAATTTCATCCAAATCGATTTATATTTGAGGCGGCGCTAGATCCTTGAAATCTAACATGTAGTTTATATAAAACTCTCATGCAATTTTTCTAAAAATACCGAGAATGTATATGTAATTATAAGAATATGAAGAAATATACAAAATAAATATGAACATAAATGAATTGTCACACTGATCGCTAATTGCTGAATCACTGATTGATATTGTGCGCTGCTTGCTGCGTCCATGGCTTCCTTCCTCAGTTGCTCGTCCTCAAGTAATCTTCTCACATTTCTCCACCGCTGGTGGTGCGATTGTTCTCCATTTTCTTCTGTGGAGTTGTGTGCCACACTGTGGACTTCATAACTGACAAGGCAATGACCTCCAAGATGAGTCAATGACAATGACCCTAATTTATTAAGTGAGAATCATGTCAACAGCTTAAACATTTTTGTATTAGCTTGTACAAGTAACAAACAAAATTTTTGTCATGTTATCATGATATAATTTTTTTTTCATTTCTAGATTTGAATTTATTTGTAAAAACACATTTTAGGCCTAACCAGAGTTTGTTACTCGTAGAGGGATATTGGCAAAAAATGGTGACATGCCGGGTCCAAATTTCAAAACAGTTTATGTCAACAATTTGCCAAATTTTGGAAACAAGCTCCTTCAATTTGTGACTGGAAATATTTCTTTCAGTTATCACTGAACAAATTATACACTACGAAAACTTAAATTACTGTATCAAACAAACTTAAAAAATTAAAATCTTTATTGATCCAGTAAGGTATTATTAGCTTTCACATTGATTAAGTCACTTTGTCACTTCTGAATTTTATATCTAGGTCACCTCAAACAAAACAACGGACAGTGTGCAGCAATTGCTAACCCCGAGCCAGGATTTTACGAATAAGTACTCATAAATAGCTAATTACGCTATGACAACAACTTGTTTGTTAACCAAGATGTCTTACTCAACTTTGCAATTTGCCAAATTATTCGTTGCAAAATAACAATTTTTATAGGCAACCAATTTCATGGGAACGATTTTGATGGTTTGTTTCCTGTTTACACAATTTTACAAAATTATTCATTGTGTTCTGAGCTGCAACAAAAACATCAGATTAAAAGTTTGAGAAGGCTAGAAGCAAAAGAAAATACTCTAATTATTCAAAATGGTTTGTGGAAAGTATTGAAAAATGAGTTTAGTGCTAACTAAAAACAAAAATATCCTGTTTCTGATTGTTCTTGGCTGGACATAGACGAACTTAACAATTATTATGTAAAAAAATTTTTCATGAAGGAACTGAACCGCACGAAACTCTGTTTGACAAAATTGCATTAAAACCTGACAAAACTGAACAGTTATTTTGTGTAAGAGAATTGACAAATACTGAAATTAAATCAGCGTGGAAACGAATTAAAAACGGGGGTTCAGGACCCGAAAGTTTAGGTGTTTCAAAAAAAATGTTTAACACTTTGATAAATTATCCTAGTTTTCTAAATGCATTGACGAAATTTTGTAATGACAGTTTCTACAATGTCACACTTCCATCGTGCCTGAAAACGACAAGAATATGTCTTATCCCAAATTGCAACAAACCTACGAAAATGAGTGAACTGAGACCAATCGGTATATCTCATTTTTAATGATACTTTTGGAGAAATTATATACAAGGAAAATAATTGAACATGTGGACAAACACAGATTTTTAAGTAAAAACCAATTTGGTTGTAGAAAATATCATTCTACAGAACATGCCTATTACAGAACATACAGCATTTGCGTATGATTCCTATTACTTGCAGCAGAAAAATTGAAAAGTGAAAGAATTTAAAAGAAATTGGATGGGACCCATTTACAAAAACCAGCAAATAGCGTCCACAACGCCATCGTTTGTAGAATCCCCTTAAAAAATTTCAAAAACACTCTGAACAATAGTTAAAAACATTTCTTTTACCTTTTTTGCCAAAAAATTCAATCCTGTGTTGATTGCATTTCGCGACGTTCTTATAAAATAGCTTGTTTTTAAGCTTATGTCAGAAGTCATAGTATTGTTGTAGTGTTAGAATATTTTATTTTTGCACACTTCTCCAAATGTAGTTTTTCATTATTATCTCGACTGTACCTCTTTGCGCAGTCTATACTTTTATGAATGAGAAAAGGGATAGAAATCGGGAACTTGAGTTTTTTGGGTCTTTTATTAAAATTCGATTGATGAAAAAAAAATAAGCTTTCCAAGACTGCAAAATAAGAGGCAGAAGAGCGCTTGTTGCCTGTGGGGAAGCTGGAAAGAGTCTTAATTTTAATTTAAAAGAGAAAAAGTATTAAGCGAAAATTCTAATTGATTTTTAAAAGTTTAAATTGCACTTCTCGCGAAAAGTGATGATAAAAGTTTCTTGACATTAAAACTTGCAAAGTTCGTTGACTTTAATAACCAAGACGAATTTTCGCTTTCAATAAGAATGCTCTTAAGAGTCACGTACTATCGTTAACATGCTAGATCGTTGCTTGACTGTGAAAACTTCGCTAGTTTTAATATTATTTTTTTCAGATGCTGTTAGTTTCAACCAGTTTTATGGGCCGTGGCAAAGTAGTTAATTGTTAAAGTAAAGTTAATTGATGGTCAGATGCGCTGTTTGGTTTAAAATTTTGTCATATATGAGCGGTTTAAATATTTTTTGTCTTCAAGTTTGAAATTTTTTGACTGGAAAGAGGTGAGTGACCCTTAGATTTCTGGGCGGTTTCATTACAAGAAACATTACGAGAACCAAAATGTATGTCAACAGGGCTATTACACATCTACTATTGTGTAGAAAATTGAGATTGAATAATCCCAATTTGTATGGGATATTTGAGAGGACGAACACTCAAAAATTATAAGAGTAACAAATACTCATCCTCGAACTCATGCTTGAAATTGAAGTTATAATTTTGTATTTCATTTCCCCAACTGTGGCTGACACATAGTATTTCATTTGATATTGGCATTGTAGCTGAAATCTTATAAATAATCGAGAACTGTTTGTGACTTTTGGTCCAAAGATCGGCAGAGCGTCCTACTCTCCTGATATATGGTGAGTGGGGTCTTACTCTCCTGATAAATGGCAAGGAGGGTTTTACTCTCCTGATATATGGTGAGGAGGGTCCTACTCTCCATTTGTTTAAAAATTTTGGTGCAATAAGGACAGACAGAGCGACAAGAAACTGCCAAAAATAACTAATACGTTATTCAATTATAGCGGACGTAAGGTGTTTCATTGCAACCAAGCGCTTTGCTTAATTCACATGAACAGTAAAGAAATAATGTTGTGCTTGCATGCTCATCTTGCATGCTCACCTAGTACTAAATCAACACAAGAGCCGTACTTAGAAAAGGGTACCGAAACTTGACTTTGTGATCATCGGGCGCTGGCCTGCCGGGAGACAATACCACCATATAGCCTCCGCTTGCATCACAATTTTGGCAGTTTGAATATTCAAAACTTGTGTTTGGGAAAAACAAATTTTTGCAATGAGTTTCCAAGAAGACGAGAGCAGGATTTTCGTTGTGATTATGGAGCTTGTGAACTCCCACAACGAGCTTTTTGTTCCACCAAAAACTAGAGAGAGATCACTTTCACCATGGATTCCAAAGAAAGCTTTATTATTTTCAACTTCTCCACACGAAACATCACATCACCTGAAAAAAATGAAAGAAAGTAAAAATCCCGAGAACCAGACAAATGTTTAGCGGAATTCCTCACTCGATTTGCTACGTATTAACCTCAAAATGCGTCCATTCACCTCAAAAAAAGCGGAGAATTGAAAGACTATAATTAGCATCGTAGTGATATGTGTCAGACGATTTGAAAACTATAAGGCGGCACCGAAGAAACCAACTTTCCTCATTTTTTTTATTATTATTTATTAAAATTGTATTAATTATTATTTTTATTTTTATTATTATTGTGCATACTTATTATTTCTTCAAATTATCTCAAGTCAAGTCAAGCTTGTGGTCAAGTCAACAAGTCAAGCACCGAATTCCTATTCTGACCGCAATGTCTCCGTCGTGTCTCCTCGACCCGTGATGGATCCAAGTATTATGACTCATATGCAAAAAGCTTCACCAATTCAAGTAATACAAATTAATGCCGACATTTTGACCTACAATCAACATCTCTTTCCAAAGAAAACTCACTGACCTTTGAATTTAGCTGATTTATATTGAATAAAAAAAAATCAAAGTTTGCCTTTATTGGTTTGTAATGATTTGAATTTATTAATTCTAGCGAGTTTTATGGTACTGTTGATTATTACTTACTTTTAAAATGTTTATTCAGCATTAAATGAGTGTACCAAAATTAATGTAAAATTATGCCAGTGCACCGCCGTGTTCATATGTGTTGCGCTTTAGAATCGTTTTTGATTTCTCATGGGGTTTTGTCCATTCCGGCTTCTGTATACAAAAGAGAAAGCGGGAACGAATTGTGAGGTATGCCTAGGTTAACTTATTTTAAACATTTTTTGACAAGTGTAAATGTCAAAAGCCGTCTGTATTTCTGAATTTGGCAGCCTGAGTACGTGGGTTCAAATCCCCGATCAGCCGCAAAAACTTTCTTGCTATTGGTTCTGTCAAATAACGCTCTTTTTCTTGTATTGATATGCCTGATTGACCTGATGTTCAAAAAGAGAAGTTATATATGTAATCAACGGTTACTCAAGTAGCGTTTAGAAAATTGGACAAATTATTAAAATTAGCGATAAAAAAAAATTGAGTCATTTTTAGGTCAAGAGATCAGATAATTTTGTATTCATAACTTAAATCTTTGAGAATTAAGATTCTCGAGCGCATTATTTTGTTCGAAAGAGACATTGTTCCTAATACAACTTCAAAGATGTGCTTATAATTTTTTATAAAAAGTCCTTAAGTATTTTTAAACTAAATAAAACTCTTTTAGAGTGGAACAGAAACTGGTGTCGTTGATGTGGTTAAATGGATTCTGTTTTTGGGCAAAATTTCATCCTTTTTTTCAATTTTTATTTTATTAGTAATTAGAGACTAGAGACTTCTTTTTATTCAAATATAGTTTCAACATTATATAGCGTTATTAACTTTCATAAAATCAGATAAAAAATCTGTCAACTTCAAACAATCGCTTGTTTAACATTATTTCAGTCGTTGCATTATCGCAAGCCCAAACGCTAATTGCGATTTGAGAGGTTTTTGAGCAAACCAGAAAAGAAATGCAGGAAAAACTATTTTTTCAAAATTTCTAACTAGACTATGATGACATGCAAAAATTAAAAGTATAAAATTTCATTCTTAGCCTGAGCCAGGGCTTATGTAATCTTGATGTATGTTCACACATGATCTTTGTAAAATGAAAACATGAAAAGCATACGAAGGCATTATAAGAAGCTCAGACGCTAATTGCAATTTGAAAAGACCTTGAGTTAACAAAGGATGTAGTGCATAAGAATTTGTTGTTTTGAAATTTTTAAGTAGACATTGTGACATTTAATCCCAACATCTACTTAGTTTTTCTACATTCCAATGACAGCAAATATTTTCTTTAGCGATTACTGAAGAAAATAACAAAACAAGAACTACAGCTAAACATCAACAACTGGTATTGCACTACAAAACTGGTAATGCACTGCAAAACTCAATTGCTGTTTAACCTCAGCTGTGTAACCTTAAGTCTAGGAAGAAAAAAATTAATTGTATTTTTTTAATAAAAAAGAGTGCTGCGATTTTTTGTTGTCAAAATGTTAATATACTTTATAGACTAGCCCATTCTAGGGATTTCAACTTTAGTTTCTCGATCCTCCAGGCCTATGATTGGCTCGTTTGGCTTGTAGAAGAAGTAAACATACATAAATTGTACTTAATTCACTTATAAGGTCTCAATTTCCGGTAGGTTTTTTTTTTGGGCGTCGGCTTATGCAATGTAAACTTTGAATAACTGCAAGCTGCTTTGGAGAAATGTACTTTCACTCAGAATTTCATTTTCACCCACTTCCTGTAGGCGGCAGAATTATAGAAAGTACAATAAAACAAAGTGAACAAATCTTTTTTTTTGTGTGTGTTTTCGTTTCTGTTACATCACGTGTCCACTGTAACAGCTTTCCCACGCTATTTGATCTTATTTGAAATAAAGGGGCAACTGATAATCTTACCAGTTTCCAATTTCTCATAGTGTCAAAAAATATAAACAAATAAACTACTAGTTTAGCAGAAGACATTTTTAAATAGAATCGGTAAATTTCAGGTTCAACGTTCAATACTCGTGTAGTTTACGTTTAGTAAGCATAATATAATCACTGACAATTACATTTCGTTTAGTTTATCCAACTTCTAAGCTGCTTGGAGGAGACAAAGAGCGTTAATTAAGGGTTTCTGGAGGTAGTAGTGCATATTAAATTTGCAGCTGCAAACTCAAGCCTTCCAGGCACAATCCTAAACCATTTTTTTTTTTACAAAGGATGGTTTATTAAATACTTTTGGGGGATTTTTTGCACTCATTAGTTAAAGTACAGTGTGGAAATTAAACTCTGTTTAGTTTCTACTTAAGGAGAAATTTCTGTACCAAAATGCGTCTACAGCTTCTATTATAATATATTCATAAGCGTTACATCAACAAATTTTGGTACAGTGGCTACCTAAATTTTACTATGCATCGTTATTTGCAATTGGATCAAAAAACTTTATAGAATTAATCTGTCACCATGACTTTGCATTACAAGATGAATTAACGATAAAATCCATTAAATAATGTTTCTCCACTAAAATTTATTTTGTTTAAACCTGGTTCGTTGTGACCCTTGACCTTAAGGTAAAAGCGTTTCATTAAATCTAATGCAAACAAAAGTAAAAGAGTTCAACAGTGAATGTAAACGCACTAAATCAGCTACATCAAATTTATGAAATTTGAAAATTAAAAACTTAATGAAACTTTTCTGACGAATTATTCTAGGATATGAAAACAAAAGCTGCCTGCAACTCAGCACCAAAGATGGACAACTATATTTTTCACTAAAACAAATTACAGTAATTACAAGTAAATACAGGAATGTAGTAAATGTCCAACGTTTAGCGATCCAGTATTTCGCTATCCGCAAATCGCCTCGATACAGTCAGTTGAAGTAACGTTGGGTCACGATAGCACGGGCATATAATTGCTAACTTGGTGAATAAGTCTATTTCAGTGAAAAAAGTCTTGACTGGAGCTGTATAAAGGCTGTACACTCCTTTCAGAATAATGTTGTTTTGAAACTTTTAATCAATTTAGGAGTTCAGTTTGTTCTAAAAAAAATCATTTGCCCAGAAATCATGAACAAAAAAGAAATTTTCTGTTCTTATAAAGTAGCAAAGACGAACATAGCAAAACTATGCAGACAACGTCGTTCTTAGACAAATTCTATAATAAATAAAAGTAATGAATTACATTTACAAATTGTGTTCAATCACGGCAAAAAAATCAAAACTTATTGTTTTACTTATTAGAGGTAAATCTCGAGCAATCCCAAGAAAACATAAATCGAAATTGTCCTCATAAACAAAAATAGAAAAACCCGAGAAGCGAGAACCGTAAAAAATTACACCGCCAAACCCTAAAATCGAGAACGACTAAAACCGGAAAAATCAAGACAGAGAATGACAAAAACCAGAAAACCAAAACAGAGAACGACAAAAACCGATAAAACCGAACACAAGAATTGAAAATACAAGAACTTAAAATTTTCTGAAAACAGTTTTTGCTTTTACTAAAACTAACATGCCTCAAAACTACATTCACCATCCACTACCAACAAAACTAAATTCATGATGATTGAATACATATATTTTAATGAATGGGTATGACCCCCCCGCTCAGGCCTCAATCAGTCCTGTTTCAGTAACTCTGTATGATACACTGCCAATGTATTCCCTATCGTCTCCCCGCCGTTATTATAGTCGAATCTTGGATAATTATAGAGGCAGTTATCATCCCATCGATTCCAGACGCTTTAACGGGGAGAGCTAGGACGGATCTTTATGAAACTCCATGAACGGACTTACGCCTCCACTCTATCAATCTGTTATACCGATTTTCCAGATAAGCTAGCATTTGAGAAACAACTCCGATAGGGTGTGCATCCATCGCAGCAAAGTCGACGTTTATTTTTCGTGGAGAAGGTGGGTCTCGATCTCAGATTGCCGATGGAGAAGCATTGAGAGCTTCACCGCCGGACAACTAGGCAACTGTTACGTTGTCATGTTGTACCAGTCAAATGTCTACTGTACGTGTCAATTACACACTTTAAAAATTTTAAAGACGCTACGCCGTACCTCACGTAATGTTGGTGTCCTAAACTCGTGGACTAGGTCCGTAAAAGAGCGGAATGTTACGGATAGTCCGCTGTGCCCGCTGTGCTACTACATCTTTGTTAATGAGTCCTTCCTGCCATATCTCTATCTTTCGTGTTGATCATCCGCATTTTGGAAATTTAAAGCTGCAAACTAATTTGTCGGGAGTTCATAGATGCCTTCCTAGCTTTTGTAGAAATTTTTTACTCCCTTAGGTTTTACTTTTGCGAAATTGAAATGAACCTTTCTAAAAACCTATTTACTCCTAGAGCTCTTTGCCTAATGACCTAATGAGTTAAAATGAAAAAAGTAGCGTTTCGTGTAATAGCAAGTACCCAGGCTTGTAAAAAGCGAAAGTATTGACAGGATGGTCCCCAGATACAAAACGCCTTTGCTTGTAGAATCCCACCAAAAATCAAACAAACACACTCTGGAAATAGTTGAAAACTTTTTATACTAAAATTATATTTATAATTATTTTTATACTGTATTTTTTTATACAGTTTTTGTCAAAAATTTCAATACTGGGGTTAAACATTGCATTTCGCGACGTTCTCATAAAAATGCCTGTTTTACTTTCATGGTTTTACTATTGTTTTAAAATGTTTTATCCGCGTGCACTGCTCCAAAAGTAGTGGAGCTTTTAATTATGAACTTCGGATACACTGTTTGCGGGTTACTTTTACAAATAATGAATAATGAGATGGAAAACGGGAACTCTAGTTTTTTGGAACTTTCATTAAAATCCGATTGATGGAAAAATTAGTTTTTTCAATACTGTGAGGCAAAAATGAGTTTGTTGCCCGCAAGAGAAATAGAGAGACCCTTAGTTTTACTTTGAAAAAAAAATTATCAGCAAAAATTCGAAAGCGAAAAAAATGATTTTGAGAAGGTAAAATTGCACTTCTCTGGAAAAACGATAAAATTTAAACATTGAAATTAAAGGTCACAAAAGTCGTTGACTACAACCTTGACAAATTTTTACTTTAATTTTTTAATTAAAAGTGCTTTTCAGAGTTACAAACAATTTTTAACTTTCGGCACTAATTAACTTACCAGCAGCCCTTTTTTAAACCTGGTGAAACGAATTGACTATTTAAGAATTTATATACATTCTTAAAATTTGAAAAGTATTGTAGGTTCTAAAAGTTTGGATTACTAAAATACATTTTTTGGACTGCAATTGAGTCCAACCAGGTGAAAAAGAAGTGAAAGAATGATGAAGAGAGCGAGGAATTAGAGAAAAAATGCAAAAGATTGAATACTTGGGCCACTTTGGCTCTAATAATGATATTGTTTTTAACATTCCAAGAATCATATATTCAGGGTTAAATCAGTGCCCTAACCAGAAAAAAAAACTAAATACTAAACGGAAGCAAACAAGTAAGCAAGTAAGAAGCAAGTAACAGGAGTTAAAGAAATTGAGCTAAAAGGAAGGGACAAATGGGAGCTAAATTGTTATTTAATTGTCATTTTGCTAAAATGTTTTAATAAAAGTAAAGGTAAAGGAGCGTTACTTGACATTCCCGCAGAGCGGATGGTCAACATCTCAAGGAGTGGGTAGGGATATGAGAGAAAGTACTCAATTGCAAACTTGTATATGCAAATGAGGTTTTTTTTAATTCTCCTAAGAATATTGGGAACGTATTCGGTAATTTCCAAATTCTCTGTGCGTGAATGCCTAATCACTGAGATACAGGAATACATTAGGTCAGAGGCAAGGTTATTCCTTTAGGGAAAAGCCAAAAGACTTTTAGTTAGCGGTGTTGTTCTAGTGGTTAGAGCGTCTGTCCCTCTCAACTATGAGTGTGACTAGCCTTTCATTTGGATCATCCGCTTTGCGGGTATTTTAACTAACGCTCCTTCCTAATAGTAAAGACTTTTTGTACGATTTGAACCAACGTTCTCAGGCTGGCTTGTGGAAAGAACAGAAGAACAATACGCTACTAATTAATGACATCTCTTGTCAACGATTACCCCAAGTATATCCTTATTACTGAATTAAAATCTGAAAATAAATTGACATTATTGGAACAAATAATATGAAAATTAAACTTTTAAGTCTACATTTTTAAAACCTCGTTAATGTGGCAAACATTTAAGTCCAGTTAAACATCGTTAAAGACTAACAAGGTAACATTTTCTGATGACCCCTGTGTTACACGACAAAACCTATGCAGTTTGGTAGGCGAAAAGGTCCTAACATCCCAATGGGAATTTTATAATTGAAAGTTGGAGGGGATAGTTAAATTCGAACTGTGGCAATTACATGCAGAAAGATGCGATCACCATCTCTTGCACAACTCACTTTCACTTTTCTCAACTCAAAATTGAGCAAAGGAGAAAAATGAATGCTAAAGAAAAATCCAGAAGCGGGACACTTAATTTCTCCCATATGCAATTGCAAATTTCCAAATTTGAATATCTTCGCCACTTTTCAATTAGCAAATTAGGTTAGTTTTTAAGACCCAGATTAGAAAGTGTTACCTTGTAAGGCGTAAGAAGTACAATTTAAGGAACCATTCACTTATACAAATAAAAATTGCAGTTTCCGCTCACTTGCGCTAACAATGAGTTAAAATCTGAACCTACTTGCGTAATACTAAGAGTCGGCAAAATTTTAAATGATGGTGAAAAAATATTTTAGGGGATATTTTTTGGTAGGGTACATTATTCTAGGGGATATTGTTAGCAGGATATATTATCCTAGGACAAATTTCTAGCAGGGGATATTTCAAAAAGATGGTATGTTGGGAGATATTATTCGTGGGATACTATAAGTCAAAAGTGGAGGATATTATTAAAGAAATTGCAATTTCCGCTTACCTGTGCGTGCGAAATTTACAATACTTATTTGTTTTGTTTATTCGGTTTTTTCGTATATTCACTTAATTTTACATTACCCGTTTAAAACATAATCCTCACTTTGAAAACCTGAAATTAACCTAACAACGATTATAAATTTAAATTAAAAGATTGGAATTGAATTTTTTTATTTTTTGAACACTACGTTAGCCTACATGAGATTGTAAACCTGTTTGGACGTTAAGTTGTGGCGTAATTTTGATTTGTTACATTGTTAATGACTTCCTATCTAGTTTCCACAATGCACGAACTGATTAGTAGTAGAAGCGAAGCAAATGCTACTTATTGATTTTAATATTAAAAGACAAAGCAAGAATAGTTTTGTGTTGAAGTCGTTGGTGTTTGCAGCTCTTTGGAGCTGCATTTTTCAAGTTATTTACAGTTGGGTTTGTGTATATGTTCTATATTTTAGGTTTAGCCTTAGGATTTTTGTAATTAATTTCTCTGCATGTTTATATTAGATTCCAGTTTATATATTAGTATAGGTGATATCCAGGCAAACCTGGAATAATTTTGGATATCAATATTTTTGAAAATATTACGTGTTTCACTATTTTTAAAGCAAAAATTATTAAACTTTGAAATTGTGGCGAAAATTGTTGCGTGGCCAATCTGACGAAGTTTCAGTAAATACCTCAGGCAAGTTTTGTTGAAGAGTTTGTTTGTTTGTATTTGAATAAGTTCACTTTGTGGGGGCCTGAAGCCACAAATCTGGATTATATGATTATATTTAAAGAAATTTCAAATTCCAAACTAATACAAAAGGTCTGTAAGTAGTGAAATTAAACTAGAGGCAAGTTTTTTACGCAGTTTCTTAATGACTAAAAAAAAAAACTAGATGCAAATGTCAGTGAAATGAATACTAATTATTTGCTTATATGTACTCTCAACAGCAACAAATTGTGATTGCGCCGTACATTGGAACTTTGTTTGTGCATGTAGATGAAGGATGAAGTTTAACCAGAGTAGAATTTTGAGGTTTTGGCAAAGGAGAGAAACTTTCTCCTGTTTCAGTTGAAAATGAGAAGTTCACTGTGGCTGACATGATATCAGATCTTGAAAGCATTGACAGTGAACGCAGTGACAGTGACTAAAATAACACAAATGGAGCTTTTTACTTTTAATTTTACGTAAACTCTAACAAATTTCAAAGTAATCTTGTAATACTTTTCTGTGAGGCAATACAATTACTTAGCCATGAACACCTCACTGGTCCGTCTCAACAGGGATGTTAACACAGCAGAAGTGGATGAAGGCACTCACTGTACCCAGAAAAGTGTGCAGGAATTCCACCTGGATAACTTATCCAGGTAGGTCGCGATACTTAATTTTACTTTTGAGTGATTGTTGTTAATTTACGTTCCAATAAATAAACTAATTGACTTTAATAGCGTGCATTGCCACTGATTTTGTGATTGATACAGGATGAATGAATTACTATAATGTTTAAATTTATTGGTAATATTAAAATCTACTTTTTAGGGCGTATGTGATCACCAAGTCCGTCTATACGATCCAACTATCAGTTTGGAACGTAGTATTATTTTGCGTTGTTGTGGTTATTGCATGTGGCATTATTGCATTCTTGCTTTAATCTAGCGTAATGTAGTACCTGCTCAGACCAGAAGTGATATTAAACAAGTTCAGAAGGTTTTGTGTGTGAGTTGAATCAATTATATGTTGAAACAGTTTACTTAAATTTTTGAATTTCTCAAATACTTTACTCTAACGGATCAACATAAATGCGCATTTTGTGTTATCCGGTAGCGCTTTAACTAGAGCAATAAAAATTTCTTAGTGGACATTATACCGCTATCGGAGACTTATTTAACTATTAGAATATCATTAGATTTTCTGGAAGGATATTGTCATGCAACTTGGGATTCTGTCTACTGCTGGCCATTTACGCCTCCTGGAACAACGTTGAGGCGACCCTGCGCTGAGATTATGCGGAACTCACCTGAGATGGATAACGCTTATTTGGAACTCATAACAGGTATAACAGTCATCAATCAGAAAATCAACTTTAATCGATATAACATAAATATCCACAAATATAATGCATGATTATAATTCAAAACCGGAATTATTAACTTAAATTTATTAGGAAGGTTGCAGGCACTTGAACGCCTCTGTCCTAGCATCCGTACAACAACATTTTACATCTTCTGTGTTTTCTCATTTCAAAATTTGAATTCAGATGTAATGAATGGCGTTCTAATAAAAAAAATTCAGTCTAACCAATCCTTTTTCCGGAGCAGCGGTGCAAGGTGCAACAAAAAAAACAGAGGAGCAATGTTATTTTGCTCGCTTGTCATTTGCTTTATTTGTTTTATAATTTAAAAACATCGGTCTTTTGAGCCTTACTCCCGTAGTTACTCCCTTAGCTTACTCACAAGTACACACAACGACACTGGATTTGAAGATAATTAGGTTCGAAATTAAAATAGGAGTAAACTTTCTAGGAAACGCAATTCGTATTTGCGGGGAGAATGGAACATGGCTCTGAGACAACTGAACAAATTATAACGAGTGCTTGGACAAGCTGGATCGAACACTGCCAAGCGTAAAGCTTCATTCGATTTCAGAATAATAGGAGGCGTAAACTAAATAAAACCGTCTGTTACATAAAGCAGGGAAAGAGACAGAATTAATTAACGCGGAGCTTTTGTGGTTGTGGAAAAATGGGCGCTTACAATGGAAGTATACGAGGTGCAACTAAACTATCACTATGGAGCTCCCTACTCAATGTTTTTGTGCAAGATATAGCAGCTGACGTTCATATTCATTTTCTTGAGACATTTATTAATGTCGTTTAAAAAAAAGTTTTTTTAGGGGAAAAATAATATAGGGTTTTGCACGTGAAAAATACAGGTTCAAAGTCTCCTGAAAAACATCTTAGAAGTAGCAATAGCCTTTGAAGAATTAAATCCCACGTGGGAAATTCTAATAGGAGAAAAACTATTTTTAATCTCGAAAAAATAAAAAAAATGAAATTCTCTTCCTTAATTTCTATTAGTTAAAACATTGTGCTACGCGGATTTAGCAACAAATGTGCATATGGCCAAAATTTGCGTAAATCATCAAATATAATGATTAAATATTAATATAAATTTTCATTTGTGTGACTAGTCCATGTTAAACTTATAGAGGTATTTAATAAATAATTCAATGACAACAATCAAGCAATCACAATCTTACGAGAGAAAACTTTTCGAATTTTGCTTGTACTAAGAGGATTCTCATTTTTGAGTTTCATTTTTTAAAGTGTAAGTGAAGAGTATAAAATAACTTTGCTGAGGAGTCAAATTAAATGTCTAATAACAGTCACCATTTAATAAGAAAAAATTTACATTGCAAAGCAAAATTAAAATAAAGTCGAATCTTCGGGCCTTCTTTTAGTTGTTGGTAGGAAAAGTACTTCGTAAAAAAAATAAGTTGGAATCTAACTACATAATTTTAAAAAAAGTTTTTGATTGTTTCAAATGATTGTGTTTCAATTTCATCTTTCTGGTTTTCAACTTTTGCTAAAATTATTATCAAATGAGCACAAACTCGTACGAGTATTGCAAAACAAGACGGCTGAAAGTTACTTTAATGAAGAAAGAAATATTGAAAAACTTGGAAACGTTTCATGTACAATAAAGTTCAAAGGAAAGTTATGAACATATTAATGAGCATATTATATTAGTTCAACGATGACTACACTACTCGGGATAGTATTATTGCATTCAAAACTTGATTCGTCTCAAGAGTTTTTCGAACAAATTAATTCATTCAAAAGAGACCTTGTTCTTAAAACATTTTCAAAATTTGTAAAAGTGCAAAGTTTATTTTTTAAATAATTAGCATTTTGTTTAGATTGGATCAGAAAGTGACGGTTCCGTGGAAGCGGTTAGATGGATTCTGTTTTTGGCTCAATTTCATCATTACTTTCACTTGCCATTTTATTCTTCTACTACTTCAAGTAAGTTCGCAAATCTTAAAAAAGTAAACAAAAGTAATTACAACCTTGGACCAAAAAATTTTGTTTTACATTGTTTAAAACTTTTGTTTTCTTACGTGTTGGGCCTCTGCCTAAGCAAGAAGCTCGTCGCTGGTCATCCCTACGTCCACAGTGTAGCAGAAACCTCTTTGCCTCACTTCTCGGAACTTCCAAGTCAACTTACAGGTCGAAACCAACCTCCCCCACAGCACAAGCAGAAGCATGTTGACTAGGTCATAGGCAAATGTCAAATAGTATAAAAAAAATAGAAAAAAAGGAATTATTATAAGATCCACGAGTAATATTTAATTGTTTAATGCAATGTAGTATAGTCATAGACTACAGTTTAAGAAGGAACGCTTCTTTAAGGCAGTAATATAAATACAATTTTTTTATGCCGTCAGGCAACGACAAATTCTTGATTAATTTAATACATTATTTATTGATATGTACAACTTGAAAAGAATTTTTCAAAGAGAAGAAAGAGAAAAAAAGAGAAGAAAACAAAACGCCTAATGTACTAAAAAAGAGTTCGAGCAAAGTTTGGATTTTATTTTATCAATTTTATCCATGTTCACAAAACAAATACTTTTTCCATATGTGACTTTAGGCAGAACATTTTCAATTGAAGCGTGACTAATTTTGTCTTTTTATGAAACCTCACATGCAAAGGCCGTCATTGTCGTAATCTTTGTTGAGAATTGTTTGAGAAAACGAGAGTATTTAAACTCTAATATTTGTAGATGTATACGTAAGGTAAGATACGCCCGTGTTACTATACATTGTCACTTCATGCTCTCTCTTGCACTACGTTTCGTTATCCTCATCGTCGTATCCGAACCTTACATCTTCGATAAAGATTAATACTACAGAACTGTCGTAAATTGACTAAATAATGGCTTTTCGTTTTCACTTGAAAACATTTTATACATTAGTTTTACTTTCAAAACAGTTTTCACAAAATATTTTTTCCAGTAGTTACTGACTGAATTTAAAAGCTTTTAAGTATACTTTGATTACTTACAAATGAAGAAAATCTTGAAACGTAAAAACTTGCAGTGCAACTTTTATGATGCCCGAGCCAGGTATGATTTTTTTATACTTAATTGTTACATGTTGGCGGGTTGGCCGAGTGGTTAGAGCTTCTGTCTTTCCACTAGCCAGTGTAAGAACGGGGGTTCAAATTCCCCGATCAGCCACATTGTTTTTTTTTTCTTAAAAGCATTACCTTGCCTCTGACCTTGTGTATGCCCGTATCTCCGTAAACTAGGCATACGCAGACAGAGGATATGGAGTCACCTGCGGATATCAGGCGAAAGTTACGACCGTACCTCATGTCAGGTTGGTGTCCTTGGCCGTTGTGCTTTAGGCCCGTAAAACAGCGGAATGTTACGGATAGTCTGTTGATGACAATATCTATGCTAATGAGTCCTTATTCCTTACCCTTCCATTCATGTTGATCAACCGCTCTGCAGGTATGTCAAATAACGCTCCTTTACCACTTTAACGTAATTTTAAAATTAGAAACTAATCCCAAAAATATTTATTCAAAATTTTGCGTTTTTTTAGTCGAGAAATTTTACCTTGGTAACATTGAGGTTTTTTTTATTTTATCACCATGGAAACAGTTTTGTTTGTTTATGTTACACAGTGTTACAACTGTTCAGTTTTTTCTAAACCATTCCAAAATTGTGCACAATTGTGGTTTTTAAGAGTGAATTTTTGATATGCACCCACTTACCTCTTGACCCGGACACAGGACAAGGTGGTCCGATCTTGGTAATATTTGATTTCAGCACTCGTAATGTCATATAAACTTCCTATGCAAAGTTTGGTTATGATCTGAAACATTTAATTTTTTGATTGTAAGGGTCCACCTTTCCCATCTAAGTCAAAAAATATTTGACCTTGACCTTTGACCCCGAAGGATTTGACTCAACAACCCCATCTTTAAACTTAGCCTTTGTATTCTTCCAAAAGTCATGTGTGCAAAATTTGGACACGCTGTGACATGTGGTTCGTCCGCTAGCGTGTCGCAGACAGACGGACAGACATGATGATCACATATTTTGTAATCTGACTATAATAGGATTGGATATGCAAGTGCGTGATGAGTCTTTATTACGGCATCGGATGGGTAAGGAACTCATTGAGTTTTATAATATTATATATAGTAATCCTTGAATACATTTAATTGCTGCATTTGTACGGATTGCACTTTAAAACTATATTTGCAATTCCACTACCAAACTAAATTGCACTAACAGTTCCTGCTTTGCTCACAAGTCCAACTTCCATAGATGGACGATTAAAAAATTAGGAATGGCGTGGTACAAAAGGTGGACACCAAAATCAAAACGAAAATCCTTCTATATTAGAACGGGATTGTTTGGCTAATGTGTTTAATAGTTGTATGTGAACCCATAGAGAAATAAAGAGTTATTGCAAGAAACTTCAATCAATGTGCTCGATTACTAGCCTCATAACATGATTATAGTAGACATTATGAAATTAAGTTCTGGGAGCAACTAGTTTACAAATTTATAAATTTAATTAGACTATTATATATATTTTGGTAAAGGATTGTTATTGTCACTAGCGAAACAAACCTACAAACAACCCAAAAGCGTTGTCAACGATTCACGTTGGATTATGCAATTCATTTGCCTTTAATTACCTCATAGTTGAGCAAAATAAATAAATTATTTATTTCGGGGTGTTCAGTTTCTTGTGAATAGCACGGTATATATATAATATACATATATATTTTAGCAAAACAAACCCATCGACGTTAACCCTGTTAAGACGGAAACTAATTAAGTCTTTTTTTTTTCTATGATTGTTTTTTTTTTTTAATTTTAAGTTTTTTCGAGATAAAATTATCATAATACGCCCATCTACTGATGCCGAGCGTGTTAGTAAGGGCTGGTGTAGTACGATTCAAATCCTTTAATTGTTAATTTATGCGCAAAAACTCGTTTTACTTCCGACGCACAGCCGTTGATTGGCTAATCAAAATGTACGGCTATAAAAACGATATTTAATAAGTGTAATTTACATTATTACATATTATATACATATTATATTATTGTACTAACTGCACCGTGCCGCTTCGCGGCACTCGTAGACTAGCTCCTTCCCGCGGTAACATTATTCCCACCGTCACTATAAGTGACAAACTCCAGAATCTGAGTATATCCAAGCCATTGTGACAATAACCGTTACAACAAATTAGTTTAAAATGTTTTACCTTATTTACGCCAGCTATCAAACTTCCTTACCTGGAAAATGGGCACCCTTAGCTCTAATAGTTAGTATTGGAATATTATGCGCGGAAAGAATCAAAATTAAAATTTACCACATTCTATTTTTGGAAAGGCTGTGAGGCTGTGTTGGTTAGGACGTCAGTTCCTTCCCACTGGCTTCTTAGGATCGAATCTTCTGATCCCCCAAAGAAAATAGTGCCATTGACGAAAAGCGTCAATGCTCTGGAAATGTGTGGAAGAGATGAAAGAACTCTTCTGGGAGATGCTTTATCTTGACTGCACATTATCTGGACAATCTGCATACGCAGATTGATATTGCTAGCATTGGAGCGTAAGTCCAACCATGGAGTTCCTTATGGAAGAATCCTAACTCTCTCCGTTAAGGCACCTAAAGTCGATGGGATGATTTGCATGTTGCCACAAATTATCCTAACTCCGATAAGGTGCGGAAACGGTAGGGAGGCCTTTGGCAGTGTATTTCATGGAGTTACTGCAATGGGCCCGATTGAGGTTTGAGTGGTGTGGGTAGAAATACCCCCTCCATTAACATACATACATTCCTTCTATTTTGGACCTTGGGAAAACGGAAAGTACCTATTGCCCGGTGACCCACCCCAGATACCAACCTATTTACAATTTTACGGCTGTTGTCCCAACGGTCTTGCTGGATTGGACAAAACACGTTAAATTTAGGGTATTTTGACATTTGACCTTTTTATCGTAGAAAAAGCGAAAGTAAATTTTACCCGAAGTTCTATCCGAAACTTCTTAATTCCCAAGCCATATTTATGTACCAAATTTGGCGCCCAACACCCCAACGGTCTTTGCAGGATTTTGATAAAACACATTAAATTTTGACATTTGACCTTTGACCCTTAAAAAGCCGAAGTCAATTTTTGCCCAGAATTTGGCCCTAAATTACCCCACTTTCAAACCTCACTCATGCACCAATTATGGCGCCTCTAGCCCCAGCGGTCTTTGCGAGATTGAAAAAAACACGTTAAATTTTGAGTATTTTTGGACATTTGACCTTTGACCCTGAAAGGACCGGACGAGATTTTTGCGCGGAGTTTGGTCCTAAGTTACCCTATTTTCAAACCTCACTTATGCACCAAATATGGTGCCTCTAGCCCTACCGGTTTTTACGAAATTGAAGAAAATACGTTAAATTTTGGACATTTTGACTTTTGACCTTTCACCCTACAAAACCCCCAATAAATTTCACCCGGAGTTTAGGCCTAAACCAGCACAGGTGCATACCGTAATTTTGTGTAAAATTTGGCGCCTGTAGCTCCAGCGGTTTTTGCAGGCATCGATGTCAAACCGACTGACGGACGGACAGACTGGCGGACGGACAGACGGACGGACTGACACACGGACGGACAAACGATTTTATAGTATAGATTTACAAATATATGCTTTCTTGGACACACAACGAGGTACCAGCACTTTAACTAGAGGTGGCATCGTTCTTAATTTTAGTGTTAAAGTAATGTTCTTGTTCTGGTAATCTAGTCTAATATATACTAGAAAATTTTAAATGCATGCAAGCTCACTAACATAAAAATTCTACTTACACTTACCTTGAATTGGCCGAGTTTAGCCTTGTGGTTAATAGTTTCTGTCTCTCTCCAGTCTAAGCACGTATTATCAAAACCCTAAGATTAGCTGCATTAAATTCTTTACTATGTGTTTCCTCCTCAAGGAATTACCTTACCTGGTTGTATGCCCGTATCACCGTGTTTAGGCATTCACAGACACAGAATATAGAAATTATCCAATAGGTTTTCCAATACTCTTATAAGAATTTAGAGGACGGCCCTCATTGCATTTTGCATGTAAATTATCTTAATCATCAAGTTTGCAGTTTTTCAATCTTGATGGACAGGGAAAATGAAAAAAAGGGTGGACCGGTATTCGATCTCGGAAAAGCAAAAGGTAAGGTGGCTCGTGTTCACGAGACCATGATGCCTCTCATGCCAAGAGAAGCCAAACCAAGACGCTATTGCTTTGCTATACCACAATCTATTGAGTCCAATCCTCCATATCCCTATCCACTTCCTTACATGTTGACCAGCAGCTCTGCGGGAATGTAAAAAAAACGTTCTTTTACCATACCTGACTAGCACTAACCAGAACATGCCACATGCTGTTTGTAAGCTAGAGTTTTGAAAGTATGGCACAATAAAACTACCGTTTAAGCTACATTTTTAAAACAAATTTGAAAATTTCGACAATAAATTCATCGATGCTACTCTTGAAAAAATACTTATATTTGATCAAAATTAACCTTGAAGAATTTACGGTGATTTAATTCTTAAAAAAGCAATAAAACGTACCGTAGACTTCCAAATAGTACCCCTGGGGCACTATTTGTTTTGGGAGCTCCGGGGGTGGGGTGCTATTAGAGACTGGGCTACTATTTGGAATGGGGTACTATTTGGTCAAACCAAAAAAAATTATGCCGGTTGGGACTATTTTGGTTTTAATTACTGCTTTTTCCACCGCGTTTTTCATTCCGGTTAACTTTGGACTTCCAAAATTTAGTCGAAACTGCATTCCCATACGAATGTTTGACAATTTTTATCATAAAATGAAGAATAAGAAGCTTTTTGATTTAACTCTCGCTCAAAAATCAATTTTGTACAAAAAGGCTAATTTACCAAATAATTCATTAACAGCGGACTATCCATAAACACAATATGTGCGTTAATTATCGCAGTATTTATCACGGTTATAACCTAACGTTGGCATTGTATATGTCCAGGCAGATTTGCTATTAATACCCCATGGGGTACTATTAGGGATGGGGTACTATTTCAAATTTGGGCCGCTGGGGGTGGGGCACTAATAGGAAGATGGGGTCTTATTTGGGACTGGGGTACTATTTGGAAATCTACGGTACTTTCTTTTAACGATCGACAATAACTAGTTAGTATAACTTACGAGATATTTGTACGATGTTAAAAAAAGGAATGCTAAGTAAGATCTCAATTAATTAGTAGCAAAGCTTAACTGAGATTCACTTCAAACATATATTTGATTATATTTTAGCACCACTAAAAATGAAACTAAATAATTTGTGACTTGTTTTAAGTGAAAAATGGCATTCTTGATTAAGTTTAAAATTTTGGTAAACAAATTAATGTTGGTAGTCTTAACCAATGCGCTGTCAAAGTCAATGTCGGATATTTTTTGTGGAGACAAAAATGTGTAACTAAGGCTAAAATTCCTTAAAATGTTTGACAGGTACAAGTTACATAGAATTACAAAAGTTATCAAAGGCAGGAAAGGAAATTTTCTCCGCTATCAGAACAGTTAAAATAAACTAATTATTTTCTCAACATTAAAAACAAACTAAATTTCATTTAAAACATAAACATTTAAACATATTTTATAAACATTGTATTTTATAAGTTTTGTGTCAGTTAACTGTTTACAAATTATAAACGTCATAGAGTGATTTTAAAAATTGTAACATCAATCTTTCAAACCATTAGTATGCTTTTAATAAGCTGTTGTGAAAATGGACTGTTGTGAATATTAATTGTAATTATGAGGACAAATAAAAAATCCAAATCATATTCTTATGTTTAATTCATTTTTGAATCGTTTTTAGACAACATGGATGATTTAAATTGGATCAATTTAACTTAATATTAAATTATGTTAGTTTTGGCATTTGAAATTCTTTTACAATTAAACGTGTTTGCATTATTGGGAGAAAATTACCGGCTACAGCAACCTGAATCATCACCACAAACATCGCACGTGCAATAGAAAAATGTTCCTGGGCATTCCATTTCAGTTTCGCAGGCAAAACCTTAGAAAGTTTGATTCAACTTTTGTCTTCAGATGGTAAGACAGAAGGGACGTTTCGTGCGTTGACAATCACCTAGTTATTAAAACATTAATTAAACCATAAATGATATTACAATTTGAGTTAGTATGTTTTCCGAATTGTAAAATTGTTCGTCTCTTCCACTTTCATGACCGTTAACACTTACCGACATCCATTGAGCGAGGGTAAGCTACTTTGTATCAAGCTTTTAGAAATGGCCCTACTTACTGGACGGATTGCTGAGCATTTAACCACGATTGGATCTGGTGTTGTCATGTATTTTTTGTTTGATCAACACCGATCTAACTACCGGAAAACCCAACCGCTACCTATACGCCTCATTACGGTCACTTTAAAAAGGTCAACTAACGATTAAGAAGGTCAGCTGGATCAGCATCATGGGTGGATATCTCTGAAACGCTGAATGTAAATTCTACTGGAAAGTGATATGGAACTAATGGAACTCTCGTAACTAATTAAACCTCCCTAATTACCGATATTTCATCAAACAACTAAGATAAAGAACAGTTGATGATGTGTCTCTTGGCGATCCGATTAATCAAAAATCAAAAAGTATTCGATTACTTTTGTCATTTCGATTAGTGTGTCACCCTAACCTCACTTCACACACCGTTGACATCAAGTTCAGGTCAAGAGGTCAAAGAACCCACATCCATTGCAAAAGGATTTGCTATTTTACGGTGGCCAAAGGTCAACCTTTTGTGATTGGCTTCGTAGCCTTTAGCAGGTCAAAAGTCAAACTCAAGGTTATCAAATCAGGTTTACAATACTGACAACTTTCTCTCGAAACGCTTGCTGGATAACGTCATCCATCTTGTCACATTCAAAACCGCAGAAAGCAAGAACGCTTAATTAACTAAATTGAGAGCAATGCTGAACAAACAAACTCCAGTCAAGCATTTAGGCAGAGAACCCGATCAGCCGTTGTCACTCGCAGATATCCGGAAGGCAATCTCTAGCATGCAAACAACTGCTGATGCGGGCCATATTGAAACATCTAAGCAACTTCAGGCCATGGACTCCAAAGTTAGTTTTATTCCCAAAATGAGCAACAAGCTAAAGGTAATGGATGACATGCTGGAAGCTTATGAGGCCGCTTCTGCACTAGCAGAATCCCCAATCTTCAGAAATCGAACTCTTATTCTAATAATTATCGATTCCCCTATGAATACACGTTGCCTGCCGTGGAAACTTTTCTAGCTCACCACAAGATCCAGGCACCTGCCGAAGAAGCCTTCCGGCTTGGCAAGGTTTTGAAGGATTACGGGGCCCTTAAGTACCCCTTGGCGTCCCTTTACCCCTTCCAAAGTGTGGAGCACTCCGTCTAGCGGTTACTCCACAAACTAGAAGGAGCAAAGAGAACCGATCGAGCCAAACCAAATCACCTTGCCCAAAAAGCCCATTGCTCTTCGCCTCTGCCACGCTACATCTGCCTTGTCTTTGCAGAGAATCGTGGCAGACCACTCGGGACTCACCACGGAGCAAGACCGCCTCGCACCTCGCCTTCTTGTTTTGGTGACCTGTGACCTCAGCTACACTACTATTTAGTTAGTGCTCTTCTGCTAGAGCAACACAGTTCTCTCCTTGTAAATAAAAGGGCCTAAGGCCCTATTGTGAAGTGACCTTTGACCGAGCGGAGTCGTGACCTTTTTGTTCTTTGGGACCCTTTTAAGGGCGAATCATTGAAAGGTAGGCCAAAGCCTGTTGTTCATTTGTTAAGTAAGGGCAGCATCTTCCCAGCATCATAGGTCATCTTCCCCAGACCCTTTTTTACCCCTTTCAGGTTCCGAGACCCCTTGACCTCTGACCCCTTTCCATCAGTTTCCAGAAGATGCTGAAAAGCCAAGACCAATCAAAGTCCGCTACCAATCCCTTAGCAATCGTATTCAAGCGTTAAATCTCTGGAGAAAACCAGAAACCAAAACCAGAACTGAACGCTGGAAAAGACGCCAAGGCAGATTGTCAGAGATCCAACGTCGAGATAGTTTGGTACCTACTAACGAATCTTCACAAATGGGCATTACAACCAACGATTTACTTCCTGACAATTGTCACCCTATTTTCCCACCTCGCAGATGGAATGACTCCCGAGTTTCTAAAGCACAAATCAACAAAACGAGAAATCGTCTCCGTTCGACTTCACACTTAACCATCAAGAAAAGTGGTGCATTCAGCCTCCGCTACATCAAAAATTCGCAAGCTCCTTCACCTTTTTAGACAACTTTAATTTTAACTCTTTAATTTATATTTTAATCAATTTACTATCATGCCTTAATACTACCTAAACTTAATTTTAAGCCACCCGCATACCTTCTAATTAATAGCCAGTTTAATTAAATTCTACAACTAACTTAAAGCGAAATATATTGCAGATACTTTTAACTTCATTAGTTACATTACTACTCTAAAATTTTAGAAGCTTGTGTAATCTGTAATTTATGTTGATTATGACATTTGCCTAATGTCAAATAAACTATCATCATGATCATCATCATTTATATGGATCGATTGCAGCAAAAATTATCAATACAAAGTGGAATATAATTAATATTTGATTATGAGTGGAATGAAATAATTCTAAATCTTTAAAATTAAAACTTTGTCCCTCCATAAGCCAAAAAACAGCAACCATTTTCCAGTTTCAGAATAACCAATTTTTAATTAAAGGAAATATTTGTAAATGTCTCACATACTAGTTGGTCCAATTTGTAACCCAAAGAGACGATTTAGTCAGTTCCAGATTTGTATTCTGAATCAGAAATGAATAATTGATTATTACGAACTTACAATATCCAGCACAATAAATTTTAAAAATCTTAAAAAGCGAGCTCTACAGCATACCACAAAATTAATTTTGCATCTGTTTATATGTATATATCAATGTTTCTTGGTGCAACTTTAGCAAAATTCGATCAATTATAAATTCTGTAACCACAAATCCTACTACCTTTGGATTACAAACTTCGTATTGTTTTAACTTGGAAGGAGAGTTTATTTTAGCTTGAGTGTTGAAAAGTGTATAATGTTGTTACTAGATAATACCAACAAATTTTGTGAGATTCACGCGAAATCATAGTCACATTTCATATAATCGCTTGTTTTTGTCTTTCTGAGCATGCGTTTGTGTACAATGTTATTTGACATTCGCCTATGGCCTGGTCAACTTATTTGCTTGTGCTAGTGAGTGGGGAAGATGGTGTCAGCCTGTGAGTTGACTTGAAAGTTGCGAGGGTTGAGGCTGAAGGCTTTCTGCTGAACAGAGAACGTGGGTTTGACCACCGAGGAGCATCTGCTTAGGCAGAGGCCGAACCCTGTTTTTTGCATACCGGCTCAAGCACACCCTCCACAACCCCAATTGTCGAGGCTACCCCTCACCACTACTACACCGCTCACTTTTTTGCGCGGCTGCCGAGATTCGATCTCGGCACCTGCCCAAGCTAGGAGTCTTTAGCTAGTCAAAGGCTATAGTTACATTCAGCATACATAAAAAACAAAATTCCAAGTAAAACACAATTTTCAAAAGTTAATTCTCACTAATTTTTAATTAAAGAACCGTGTTTGAGCTATTTAAATGCCATAGTTTGGTTCGGCGTACAGAAGAACTCCCATTTCCATGTAAAACTCAATTCTAATAGTTAATTGTTACTAATCGTTAATAATAAGCTACTTAAGCGTCATGTTCTGCGTACTCAAATATCCCTAATTCCATTTAGAACTCAATTTTCGAAAGTTAATTTTTACTAATTGCTAATCACAATTAACTAATTAGGAATCATTTTAAAGCTAAATAAACGTCCTAGTAATTTTCCCTTTACCCAAAAAATCCAGTTCCATTTGAAACTGAATTTCAAAAAAGTTATTTTTTACTAATTGATTCAACAAAATAGGAATGGGGTTTGACCCAAATCTCATACCTTCAGCAGCATACTAACAATGAAACCTCGCGAGCTTGTACACGTTAATCGGCACAATTGATACCTGTGCTATTAAGTAGTCCTATAACATTGCTTTTATGATAAAATTAGCGGCTGATGTTTATTTTCAAGTTTTTGAAATTTTGGAATTTTTCAGAATCTTTATGGTTATTCGTTAATTTATCGTTATTTAACACGGGAAAACAGTCGCTTCAAAGCGGCGCTTCAAATTTATCGTTAAATTATTTAACTTATTTAGACGTTATACTCCTTTACAATAGTCTAACCTATATTAGTTAGTTAAGTTATAGTTAGTACTTAAGTATAATTAATTAATGCTAATTTTAATAAAAATTGCCTGTTTGGAGCGAAAGCAGAAATGCGACTGAGGATTATAAGAGACAATTTGAAATTAACCCACGTTTGGTGTTCTTAATAACAAATCAGGAAGTGAAGTTTTGTAAAATTGTCCTAAAT
>JAQFYP010000260.1:0-27680 GCA_034694865.1 Bilobella braunerae | reverse complement strand
TTTCCCGGTTAAAATTGTTTGGATTAACGTCGTGAAGATGGCAGTTCTGCACATTGGCTCTCTCTTCGGAATCTACTATGCTCTGTCAGGACAAGTCAAGTGGCAAACATTCATTTGGAGTAAGGACTCGATTAGAAAAACTTTTAGAATACCAAACATTAAAACTTTACACAAACCAACCAGACTGTTCTTAGAAGTTAGTATTCTTAAAGGAACCCTTCCAAGGCTGTAAACAAGCAGTTTCAATTTCAAGTGCCTTTTAGTAGAACAACTGACAGTTGAATAGAAAGATAGAAAACTCACAAATTATTAGAAAACGAAAACTAAAAAATTTACACCGGGAAATTTTCCGTATAAGCCCCGCTAACGACCATGACCTTTATAACCTTAACGGCTATAAAATACTTGGAATTAATTATTAAGTAGAATAATAAAATACACTGATGAACCATTTCTGTTAATTCATTATATTACATTTTATAATTAGAAGTTTAGAAGTTTTCTGCAAATGTGTGACGGAGAATGGTAAAAACTTGTTTCCTTATTAGTAAATAGGTTTTTGTACTTGACTCACTTGACAATTTAGCAACACTTGTGCTTATTTGTGCTGGCTTGGGCGTGACTGCCGGAAGTCACCGCCTCTGGGCACACAGATCCTACAAGGCCAAACTACCCCTTCGCATCATTCTCGCTTTGTTCCAAACGTTGGCCGTTCAAAGGAGCATCCTATACTGGTGCAAATTGCACCGCATGCACCACAAGTACTCGGACACTAATGGAGACCCCCACAACGCCAGCAGAGGATTCTTCTTTGCCCATATCGGATGGTTCTTAACTCGCAAGCACCCTGGACTCATCATTAAAGAAAAGGAGATGAATTTCGAGGACCTTTTGTCGGACCCCGTCGTAGCATTCCAGCACAAGTAGCAATGACAACACCTTTTATCAGTAAGCGGATGTTTGCAAAATTACAAATATTTGTGTTCTTAGGTACTACAAAGCGTTGGTCATTCTCTGTGGCGCTGTAATTCCAACTCTGGCTGCTACACACTTCTGGGGAGAGGCTCCTGCACAAGCCATTTGCTTTGTCACGTTCTTTAGAGTCTGCATCAGCCTTCACTTTACATGGCTCGTCAACAGCGCTGCCCACCACTGGGGCACAAAACCTTTTGATAAGTGAGTTTAAAGTCGAAAAAGTTTAAAGTTTTGAAATAAGAGAGATATTTTTGCTTTAAAAAGGTTATAAATTGGTTTTCTAGTCTATTAGCACCATTTAGTAACGGAACAAAACTATATAACTCAGTACTGTTACAAAATAAAACAAGTAATAATTTTAAAGTTATTTCACGGCAATGGCAGAAGTAACTATTAGTTTCAAAATTTGTCAAAGATACTTGGTGTAATTCCAGGAACATCGGACCCGTGCAGAACTGGTTTGTTACTTTTATATCAGTTGGTGAAGGTATGCACAACTACCATCATGCATTTCCCTGGGACTACAAGGCAGACGAGCTATACTCCTATAACTACAACCACACAACAACTTTTATCAATTTCTTTGCGCGGATTGGCTGGGCCTACGACCTAAGGACCGCCTCCAAAGACATCATATTGAATCGTGTGGCGCGCACAGGGGACGGATCACACCCTTCGCAAGCAAATCTTCCTCAAGTTGAAACACCCAGCTATTCAAAATTGATTTAATCAAAATAATAACTCAAATATTCGTCTTGTCAATACTTATCCAATTTTACTACTCTGAGAAATGCCCTGTCAGTATCATCTCCCCCTCGACTTAACTTTCTGCGAATCGTTTCTCTTTATTAACCAATAAACTTCACTTTACAATTGGATTTGTTCTTGTCAAGTAATAGCTATGGTCATTTTGAGGTCATTTCCATGAGAATTGACCCCGGGGTCATCGTAACCATTATAACTTTTTGTTTCATGCAAAAGTAGGCTTTGACTTTGAAAGGTCATTTTGAGGTCAAGGGGTCATTGGGGGCCACAGAGAAAAATGATCAATACAAATCTTGTTTTCCTTCATAAGAGGAACAACTTTTGTAGGGGTCATTTTTATGTTGTCATAGAATGATATATTTGACCTCCAAAGCTGGCCACTTGGGGTCCAGCAAAAACAAACTTGAACTGCGCCGGATATCAAGGAACTCTTATCAAACAGATTTGAGATATATTGTGTAGTTCCTGAGTTAATTGTGGTACTCGGACGGACGGACGGACAGACAGAACAAAAACATAGTTAATCTATCTATAGTTAATTACATCTATAGTAAATAATATTTAGACAAAAATTATCAAGCATAAAATAAATCAGACAAATAAGAGAACCTCTTTTTGGCATTTGCAACGGAAACTCCGCTGCCGGAAGAATGTCAAAAAAGTGTACTGGAGGTGGGGTATGATCCCAAAACCTTTCCTTACCTGGGAGATGCTCTAACGTTTGAGCTACTCCTTCCCAATAACATTTACTTCTTTCTCAATTCTTATTTAACTTGCTCGAGTCTTTTGCTCGGCATCCGCTGTACATTCCCTTGATAACATTGATCATTACCCTTGAATGTTCTTCAAGGGTAACTTAACTTTAATAAAATTTAACTTTAACGGAATTAGAATTTAAGTTCAATTATAATTTACTTCTAAAGGATTTCATTTTTTCATTGTGAATTTAGTTCCAGTGCAATTAAAGTCAATTTTAAATTTAAGTACAGTTGACGCTTCTAATTCTAAAATTGCGATTTTTCTTTATTTTGATTTTTTTTATAAATGAAATTTTACTTTGATTTTTTTTATAAATGAAATTTTACTTTGATTTTTGTCGTACAACTTTTTTACTTCTGCTCTACATCTACGCTTGGTTTGATGTTGTCAAACATTATTTTATTTCAAATAAAAGTTTTCAAAAATCAAATCTAAATTTTCAAAATAAGATTTTCTTTTGAAATAGAAAGGTTAGTTTTATATGTAGAATTTTTTTTTGTTTTTAAAATCAGAGTTCCCAATTTCGATTAGAACTTTTCTAAACGCCATTTGTATGCAACTTTTGGTTGACATTTTTCTTTTTTTAATTTTCAAAATTTTCTAAATCAGACTTCTAAATTTTGAGTTGGCGGTGGTGGCCTAGTGGTTGGAGCTTCAGTCTCTGTTGAAAGTCCTTGCCTTCCAACCGGAGACTTGAGACTTGTAAATCACAAAATAAAACAACCACGCATAAACCAAAACAAGATAAGTTTATTAAACAAGATATTATACTAAAGGAAAATTATCTTGCTTTTTTGGTTGCTTTGAGGCGTTATTTTCAAATTTACTTTTAAACAAAACCGCAAGACCGGTAAACAAATCTTCTAATAAAGACAAATATCGCCGTCGTCGCTAAGACGAACGGCGCTTTGCCAACCTTGCTTTTAAACATAATTTTTAAACAACTTTTTTAAGTTTTTTAAACATGGTTTTAAAAAGTTGTTTCTTTCTCACTAAGCCGCCTAGGAAAAATCTTAGAAATTGAAAATAATAACTAAAATTTCAAAATAGCTGGAATTTCTTATTGTCTAATTTTTTTGTTAGTTGGTAAACATTGTGGTATAAATTGTAAGTTCTGGAGATTTAGCATTTCATTGTATTCGTCGTGGTAAGCAAAACATTAATTCAGCTTTGCTATTGCCATATTTTTAACCAATGATTGGCATGTTAGTTATTTGTAGCACAACCGTAACCACAGAAACTATACAAAAATGTTAAACATGCAATTGCACACTTGCTTAACATTTATGACCACCATCAAATGCTTGAATGATTTTCTAGAAAAACCATACTATTATTACACGCTAGAATATAAATTGCCCAATCACTTTCATATCAATCGAAAACATATTGTTGTAGAACTTTGTAGAAAACATAATGAAAAACTTTTGCAATTTGTGGAGCAATCATACAACCACGCGCGAACATATTGTGTCAGTGATTACATAGGCAAACATAATTGCTATCCAGGTTAAAATAGTACGAGAAGTCGATTTCTGCTTCAAACTCATACAATTAGGCAACTTAAGCATGTAATGTGCGTACACAACACCAAGTACACAATACAAATTTTTGGTATAATGCACGATTGCAAATTGCAATGCAATGATTCTGACATGCTCAAACTATCCACGGCAATAGTGCAGAAGACAAATTATCATAAAGTTCTAAAGCTGTGATAGCTCTGGTAATGTGAGCTACATGTTTAGTTTCAATAGGTAGAATTTGAGCACGTTTGTATGCATAAAGTGTAATGCATAATGCTTATATATATTCAAATAGGTTCTATAAAGTTATCATAAGTGTATTTCTATTACTATTTCAGGCAGAAATTATTCCATCCTTTGCAGCGCTCCCAACACTTTCACCTGACTTCAATAATTTGATTTCAAACTATGAGAATTGCTTTATTCACCTTATTCAGTACACGTCAATGGATTTTAGTACTAGTAAATTACCAGTGTCGATTTCAATACCACGCTACGACTACTATCCTAATGATAATAGCTGTGATGTGCTAACGAAAACATTTAGAGATAGCGCTGACATCGACTTTGGAATTTGTCCGAGAATACGGTCAAATTTTCATTTACAAATTAACTGCGTAGCCGTTGTTCAAGTTTTTCCAGAACCTACCTCAATAGCTGTTGATGTAATTTGGTATATCAATAAGTATTGAAATGGATTTAAGCACACAATCGACTACACGACATTCAAGACTCTACCCGACGGTCGCGTGGTTAGTGTAAGAAACATGTTTCACGACAACAAGGATGTGTTTCCTTCGAGAATGTACACATTAGTGATGGTAGCGCAGAGTATGCCCGAAGAGTATGAACTCGTTGATTCCGATCTACGCTACGAATTTGCTCAAATGATGCCTGTAGTAATAACAGAATTTTACGAAAAGGAGAAATACAATTTAGGAGACTTTGCAATAAATATTTCAAAACTTTACATTGTACATTATGTATTGAACAACCGGAACCTGCTAAGATGGAAGACATTAATGAGTAATGAACGTAAGTTTGCAAAATTACCGTAGTTGAAAGCTATTCAATAATTGATCAATTCGATCAATAAAATAAGCTCACAACAATCTTTAATATAATGACCCCATTTTTTTTACAACTATCGTTTGCACATACTAATATTTTACATTGGTATACTTCAGTGGGGCGTTGTGGGCGATTTAAGTGGTTTTGTGCAATTTAGCCTTTTTTGTACTTTCTCTACAAGCACATTTGTGAAAATTAGATTTATGTTAAATGGAAATTTCTAGTATGGCATAGTCAGTAAAACAGAAAACTCTCCTGTTAAAATCAAACTAAAATTAAGAAATTTTAGGAAATTAATTTTTATAATAAGAATCTTTTAAGAATCTCAGGACGGACTAGTTTGGCTCAAAATTAATAAGCACATTGTTTTAACAGAGTTTACTGTGGAAGAACTGAGCAAACTTCAAATAATGGAGTTGAACTACTGCAAGATTCACGCATATCCTTCTCCACAAGCAGAAATGTTAAAAACTTTTATTGCCACTGACAGTTGCTACAACGGTAATCACACACATATTCGCTCAAACATTGTCAACCTTAGGAACCATATAGGAATCACATATCCAACGACATCAAGCTCACGTGAAATTGCTCGTAGTGACTTTTATTTTGAACAGAGTTTTTCACTTTCCGTTATATCCGCTTCTGGACTTGAATACGCCTACATAAGTAGCCTGTTAGACTATTGCCTAGCCTTCAATTTGTACGTTTGGGTAACACTACTACTCGTAACAACTGCCACTGGGATATTTCTCTACAAATTGTTCCAGCAGAGGAAAATTCCCGATTCTGTTTCACTATTTCTATTTTGCTTCTACGTTGACCAGGACTTGAACATGTCTAAAAGTTTAAACAAAGACAGGATGTTTTTATGCTTCATAGTACCACTGATGTTAGCATTCATTGTACTAACTAATGCTTACAAAGGCGTTGTCGTTACTCTACTAGTTTTTCCTTTTAAAGTGGTAGGTGTAGACTTGGAAACTGCATTAGACCGTAACTACACAGTTTACTACTACGATAAAGAGAAACGCATGATACATGACTACTTTTGCAAAAACAAGGAAATTATGGAGAAGACCTTAGACAACGAGACCACTCTGAGTGACCAAGTATTTACATCCACATACTTGATTTTGTATCTAACTGGGAGAATGCTGCATAATCGTGCGAAGTACGTCTCACAAATTACCGAAGTTAAGGGACGCAAAAACATAATGAAGCTGATTAAGCCCGAAATGTCCAAAAATGAAAAGGTTACTCTAAAGTTGGTTTTATTGGCAGAGCCACTGCCCTGTTCGTGTAACGGCAGTATTACAGCAGAATTGTTGAAGGAAAATGCTATTTATATTGCACCTGTACAAGAAATTGAGTCAATGCTATTAAGGTCTAGTGATTCGCATTTGTACAAAGTGGAAGATGCGACACAATTATTAGTCACGGAAAACACAGGTTACGAAATTAACGGCGTTAGTTATGTTAGGTTTCCAATTGTACGACGACTAAAAGTTTATCTTGAATCCGGTGCGCATGATAGACTACAGAAAAGCATAGCATATACAAAAACGTTGGAGGATACGCTTTTAAGAAGAAAGAATCATGGTGGCAGTTCAAACGAGCCAACAAAGTTGGGTTTAAATTCCAAAATTACAGTTTCATTTTTACTGTACATATTTTTTATTAGCCTGGCAATATTGCGATTACTGTTTGAGATTACTCAATTCCCACGTATCTGTGGCTATAAGTTTGAGTTACCTAATTGTCGGAATTATCATTTGGTGTAAGTCAGCTAATGAATTTTAAATAAAAAAAAATTCGCCTTGACCAATCAGTTTGTCTTAACAGATGTTGTCTACAACGGGTTATCTGTAAACAAAACAACAAAGAACAATAACTTAAGCACAGGAGTTAAAGTCAGATGACAATTAGAGTAATTAACTGGTAATGTAAGCATGCGTAATGCCTCATCCATGTGGCACTGGAAATTTGGCAAAGTTTGAGGTGCGGGTTTGAGTCTTGTGTGACACAATTCTTTTTGTTTTCATACAAATTGGTTAGAACTCAAAAACTAGTCCAGAAAAAATATTAAGCTACAAACAACTCAAATTTGTATACGTGCGATAGTTATAATTTCGACCCAGTCAACTTAACAATTTTAAAAATAAATGGAGTTTTCATCAAAAAATTACAACACCTATTATGATATTCTGAAATATATATACTTGCTTTGAATTATCATATTTTACATATATATCCTAATAGCGAAAGGTTTTTTTTACAACGTGTTTAAGAATTTAAAATTTAGTGATAGATAATTGATACGGAACATAGTCAACTGCTAAGTGAAAATTTTCATTAACTTTTGAATTCTTTTGATCAAACGTATTAAAGTAATTGATGATGATAGAAATCGGAAGTTACCAATGAAGGAAACAATTAAATAATAAAGTGAGCATTTGACGAGGCAATAGGTACCTCGTAGTCTTCTGAATTCTTACAAGGGAAACCTTGTCCGATGATTTTCATATCCTCTATATAAGAGGCTAAGCAATTTCTTAAAGAGAATCCAATAGCAAAGACTTGTTTGTGACTCATTGGCGAATTGAACCAACGTTAGCATTTAGTTTTTGCTTCCCGCAGTTTAGGGCTAACACTTTCCTTTTTTTAAGCCTATACCTACCTTATCTTAGAATTTGAAAATAATAATTAAATTGCAAAGACGCCAAATTATTTAAAACATTTGAATCTTTTATTTCTTCGTTTTTTAAAGACAGTTTGTCGTATATATTATATTATGAGTCGTAGTGAATTAGCGTTTCATTGTATTTGTCATGCGAAAGGAGACGTGGATCTATTTTTTTAGTGGATCCATTTTGTTTGAACAAATAAATGACATGTCAATTAATTCTAGAACAACCGTATCAACAACAATTACACACGTGCCTAACATTTATGACCGCCCTGAAATACTTTAATAACTATGTAGGTAAATTATACTGAGACGCTAAGGTATAAGTTGCCCATTCGTTTTCATACAAATTGACATTATTGTTGTAGAGTTTGTTAAGTTAGATGAGAACCTTATGTAATTTGCAGAACGATCATACATAAAAAGCACGCGCGAACATATTGTGTCAGCGATTACATATGGAAGCATAATTATGATACAAGTAAAAATAGTAGGGAAAGTTTCTTTCTGTCTCAAACTTATATAATTAGGCGCCTTAATCACACGACGAAGCAAAAAACAGCAAAAACACAGAAGAAATATTAGTAAAAGCACAAGTTCTAAAGCTGTAGTAGGTTTTGCAACGTGTGTTATGTTCTGTTTCTACAGGTAGAATTCCAAGCGTGATTGAATGCATAAAGCGCGCTTGTCTCATAAGTTATATAAAGTGATCACAGGCCTACTTCTATTACTTTTTGAAGCAAAAATTAATACATCGTTTGCACAGCTCTTATTAACTTTCTCACCTGATTTCAATAATTTGATTTCAAACTACGACAATTGCTACATTCAACTTATTCATCTTATAGAAATTGAAATTTCGAGTATTTCACGATTAGTATAAAAAAACTCTTGTGCTAAAATCAAATTAAAATTAAGAAATTTAGGAAATTTAATATTTTAGAAATTTTTAGAGTGAAAATTTCTATATATAAAACGCAGTTGGTGGTTGGTAGTGAGTCGTCAGGCATAAATTTAACCAACTTTTTCCGTGGATTTACAACCACCGACCCAAAGGCCGAATGCTGAAGTTTGTTGCTGTATGTACACGTGCATCGCGTGTTCGAACCCATCTACCTTCGTATTTTTAACTTTATTTTACAAAAAATGCCTAAATGCCTCAATAATTTTGTTAATTCTCAAATTGGGATTTCAATTAGTTTATTGTAATCACGAATAAATACAATGACCTTTTTGGAAATTGTGACTTACAAATATCATGTGAAGTTTGTAATTACGAATCAACTACTACGATTCCCAAATAGCTTAAAGTTAGTTAATAATTAGTTAAAATTTTGATTAACTGTTAATAAAAATTAACTTTTGAAAATCGTTTTGCGTTAATGACGAGTTTCTTGGTATAGGAAGCTAATCAGGACGATTCCATGCCATAATCTCTAAAAAAAAATCTCTGCAAAATAGTCTCTGCACAAAAATCTCTAAAATAAAAAAATCTGCAAAACAAAAATCTCTGCAAAAAAAATCTCTGTATGCTAAAAATCCCTGCACACTAAAAATCTCTAAATAAAAATTTCTGCAATTCAAAACTTGGTTATGCGGTTTAACCTAAGGAATAACTTGAGATACCGCCCCTCATCGCTTTACTCGTCGGGTTTATTAAATAAACCCCATGCTACATGCCTCCGGCGGCAGGAGCAACGAAAAGTTTCACTGAACCAACGATTAACAGGATGTGGTCGAAAAAAAAAATTCGCCACGGTAACGGTTGTGCAAGTTCGAATTGCGTTGAGTGGCGACAATGCACAAAACGCGATGAAGCGGGGACAATGTGTATATATTATATTGCAGAAATTATTTTTATGCAGAGATTTTTTTACAGAGGTTTTTGTTTTGCAGAGATTTTTATTTTAAAGATTTTTTTGCGGAAATTATTTTGCAGAGATTTTTTTTTAGAGATTATGGCGTGACACCATCAGGACCTCTAAAAGACTTAACAACGATTCCAAATTTGGTTAATTGTGAGTATCAATTTCAATTGAGTTTTAATTTGTTCTTGAAAATTTTGTTTTGACCAGCGAAACCGACACCAGAGGGGAGTGTATACCCTCTGATGTTTCTAAGAGTGTCTTATATTAAACTGAGTTATGCATCTGGAAGGAATTTTTGAAGGGTTAACGGAAGTATACCCCGGTCTTAGTACGGGTCTCTTCGCTAGTCTTTAAGAATCCAGAGACGGGCTTGTTTGGCTCAAATTAATAAGCATAATGTTTTAACAGAGTTTACCGTGGAAGAACTGAGCAAACTTCAAATAATGGAGTTAAACTACTGCAAAGTTTACGCATACCCTTCTCCACATGCTGAAATGTTAAAGAATTTTATTGGCGCAGACGGTTGCACAACGGTATTCACACACATATTCGCTCAACCATTGCCAACCTCAGGAACCACTTTGAAATCACCAATTCAACGACATCAAGCTCACTTGATCTAGCTCGTAGTGACTTTTATTTTGAGCAGAGTACGAGTTTGTCTTTTTTCGATATATCCGGCTCTGGACTTGAACACGCCTACATAAGTAGCCTCAGCCTGTTAGACTAATGCCTAGCCTTCAATTTGTACGTTTGGGTAACACTACTACTCGTAACAACTGCCACTGGGATATTTCTCTACAAGTTGTTCCATAAACGACAAATTCCCGATTCTGTTCCACTATTTCTATTTTTCTTCTACGTTGACAATGACTTAAACATGTCTAAAAAACTAAACAAATGTAAATTATTTTTGTACTTCATCTTTCCGCTAATGTTGGCGTTTATTGTACTAACTAATGCTTACAAAGGCGTTGTGATTACCCTATTAGTTTTCCCGTTTAAGGTGGTGGGTGTAGACTTGGAAACTGCATTAGATCGTAACTACACGGTATACTACTATGACACGGAACAACACTTTGTGCATGACTACTTTTGCAAAAACAAGAAAAGTTTGGAGAAGACCTTACATACGAAACCACTCTGAGTGCCCAAGTGTTCGAATCCACATACTTGATCTTGTACTTATACCTTATCGGAAGACTGCTGCATAATCGCTCGAAGTATATGTCACAAATTACTGAAGTAAAGGGGCGCAAAAACATAAAAACATGCAACTTATTAAACCCGGAATGTCCAAGAACGAAAAGGTTACTCTAAAGTTGGTTTCATTGGCAGAGCCGCTCCCGTGTTTGTACAATGGCAGTATTACGGCGGACTTGTTGAAGGAAAACGCTATCTATATAGGACCTGTGGAAGAAATTAAATCAATACAATTAAGGTCTGGTGATTCTCATTTGTACAATATGGAAGATGCGACGCACCTATTAGGCACAGAAAACACTGGATACCAAATTGCCGGTATGAGTTATGTTAGGTTTCCGGTTGTACGACGCCTGAAGGCATATTTTGAGTCCGGGGCACATGACAGACTACAGAAAAGCTTGATATATTCAAAATATTTAGAGGATTGGAGTATGATAAGAAAGAATAGTAGGCTCAGTGTAAATGACCCTAAAAAGTAGGTTTAGACTCAAAAATGACAGTTTCATTCTTTCTGTACATAATATTTATCAGTCTGTCAATACTACAATTACTGTGTGAGGTCTTTTGGAATCTCGTGCATATTTAGCTATTAGATGGGGTAATTGCCCTCGTAGTTGAAATTTACATTCGGTACTATAGTGAGCCGGATACAGACATTGTAACAAAAAATTGTTTTCCGATCAGGACTTTTAAAAAGGACAAATAACCTTTGACCTTTTACCAATGGTAGGGTTAAAGCCCTTCAAGGCGCTTCAGCCTCTACCAATTAATTAAGACACAAATCGGACTTAATTAAGCCCTTAACTACCTTTTGAACACTGAAACCTACACACTATTTTCTAACTACTTTAATTTAAGAAGGAATCGTACAAAAGAAGTAGCCTTAAATTAAAGTGGTAAAAGTTCGCAGTCCGCCTCAATTGGCCCTTAAGCATTGTGAGAACTCACAGTTACGGTGCTATGTGGTGGCGCTAATAACTACTCTGCATAGAATAAAGAAGTGTTTGGTTACCTTGACGTTGAGTAGATGTGAAGTGGGTCCTCAGTATATGTAGCGGTGAGGAAAGATCCCTCCGAACGAGTATTCACCTGGAATTTTAGGCTGTGTTGTCACCTGGTGGGGTCCTCGTTTGAAGTGGATGTCGGGCTGCGATGCGTCACGCACGGTGTCCCTTGGCTTCTGTACGTGGACTAGCCTGAGAGGGAGAGTACGACGACCTGTCCGCTGTCTTTCCGGATTGGCCTCCAGGTGCAGAGAGGAGTATGCCTCAGGTACGAACACCAGGAGGACGGAGGTCTCTTAACTAACTGGTCAAGACAATGCTCCTCTGAATCACCAGAAATGACACTCCCCTTTCACTTAACTGTATCTGTTCAATTGCGGAGATGTAGTTCTTAATCCCAATAAAATGAACACTGGACCGTCGTTTGTTACAATTTAGTAGTGCTCTTACGTTTATTTAATTATTAATTTCAAAAAATGAAGTTAGGCAAATAGCTTCTAAGAGAGCAGAGAAAAGTAAGAATTTTAGAGAGAGAGCGAGAGGAAGATGCTTAGTTGTCGGGAGCTAAGTTAACTCTGCCAAATCTGTTGTCATATTGCTAATTCTTCATTCTACTAAGACACAGATCCCGTGTCTTAGAAGTTCGTTAAGGACTTATCTCTTGTCCTTTTCCTTATGGGCCCATGGCCGGAAAGGACAAAAGATAAGGGCTCACTCAAAGCGTCCCTAATCATGTTATATGCTAAAATTAATATTAACATTATTTGATATGATATTTATAATTACACTTAATCAGTACTATTTAAATATCCTATAATTAGTATTAATTAATATCCTAACTGCAACAACAATCTGGTTACTTCAATTAATCCTTTATTAAACCAATTAATTCAATTAATTAAGAAAACGACGAGAATTCAAGATGGCAGGCTCCTTCCTGGTCAAACGGCGTGTATCGACCGCTTCTTTTTGCTCAAACAAAAAATACAATTAAAAAATAAGAAGCTACAAATATTTCCCGCCTTTTCAAACAAAAACTCAAATTGAGACATTTTTACCTTTTAAACTTAGTCAAATTCTTAAACTTAATTTCAACTATTTTAAACATTTTAAACCATTGCACGTATTTTAACAGGACTAGAACCTGCCGAAGTATTTATATGGAGTTTTTTTTTAATTCAAAAGAGTTTACTTTGCCAGCTGTCGTTAAAAAGGATAAGTCGTTATTTGTAGTAATCTATTATATCTACTGCCTATAACTATGGCTGCCCGGCGTGGGTCTTCTTCGTTTTAGACTAAACATTTTGGTTCTAATTTATTTAGTTTTTTTTTAAATATCCGAGTTTATTGTAACGCTTTAAATCGTAATGACTTTGGAATTATACAATTATTATGTGTGTTATATTTTAATTTTACCAAAAGAAGTAGTAATTTTTAGAGGCCGACACCTTATTGGCTTGTTCATTTTGCCGAAACAGCAATTTAAAATGTAGAATATAATTATAATATTTATCTGATGTCATAGTATATAGAAGGTAACTAATAAAGTCACAAGTAGAAGGCAGTTATGTCCTTGTTAGTTGTGGTTAGTTTGGGTTATATCACACTTCTTTTATTTGACCGATCCCATGTGTACGTTTGATGCTAAATTGATTTGATGCTAATTTTTATCGAATTCAAACTCGAATAGATTTCACCAGAGACGTACCTTATTTAAATAAGTTTTTAAAGGCTTATAACTTCAAATTTGCCTTTCTTTAAACCCTATTTATTAGGTTTACCTATTTATGTTTATTAGTTCTGAAGGACTTTGTTCTTTCCCTTTCATCGGTTGACTTTGGCTACTATGGAAGAAACTTTTAGCACTCCTCCCTTCTTAACATTAACTTTGACGGCATCTAATCCCAAAAAAATTGAAAGTAATAATTGTAATTTCGAAAGCTTGAAGTTGGTAGAGCAAGTTGATGGAACGTCCAACCGATAATAGAAGACTACGTAGAACTTACTTTGGTTGTAAGGCAAAGTAAAAGAACTACGTTAAACGGTACCCAAAAAAAAATCTAACAGCAAGAATGAATCGCAAAACGTTATTGTAACAAACTCTATTGAACTTAAATCAAAGAACAGTAGCACTAAAGCTGGAACAATAGGGAGATATTGTCTGTTCAAAGTTTATTTCACGACTGACTGAAAAACAGTCGTACAAGCTACCCATATACAACAATGAATGACTTTAATCTAATCTAATCTTAGTATCCTATTCATCAGCTTCCTATCCCTCAACTCCCTACTCCTCAGCATCCTACTCCTCACATCCTACTCCTCAGCATCCTATCATTCGCATCCTATCCTTCCCATCCTATCCTTCACATCCTATTCCTCAGCATCCTACTGCTGAGCATCCTACACTTCAGCATCCTATGCCATGATGACCTATCTAATACAATAAATATAAATAACAACAGTTAACAAAGAATACTCTAACTTAAATTACCCAGGTGAAGTAACTATTTTAACCAAACTTCGTATGAGTGGCAACTCACTATGCAATTTATAACCAAATTGTAACCATAAAACTTATATAACTAACACTAAAGCTAGGGTGGGGGAACTCAATTTAAACACAACAATTTCACAAAAAACTTTAATTTAGGCGTGCATCGTCAATACAATAACTATAAAATAATTTTGAGAAAACTTTGGTTTATTGGCTTAGATAAATTGCCAACTTCGAAGAATATTCTATATGTTTTGCAAAAGAAAGGTACATAAACGTGGAAAACGGGAACTTCCGGTCGGAAAATTACGGACGGTAAGGTTGTCCGCACAAAAAACACCTAGAATTTTTTCTGTTTTTCTTCAACCTTTAGAACTGCAAACCCCAAGCGTTTTACTGATATGTTGCTTAACTTCTATAAGAAAAATTAACGTCCAAATCAAGGATGCAAAATTCTTAAAGTAACCATAAGTAGAAGGTTGTTACTGAAAATTGATTTTTGCCAAACTTATTTTTTAGCACAGCTTTGGAATATTCCAAGTCAACTTCTCCTTTTTCCAATATCTTACTGAATAACAATTTCACACTATTCGTATAGAACCTCAGATTTTTTTGAATCACGGTTGTTAAACCTCGCCAAGGCAGAATACAAGGAACGCAATAGTAAATCGATTGTAATCGAAATCGAAGTAAATAGTTAATTATTTTTCAGTTTTTTTTTAAATTAAGGAGCAAGTTGAGGAAATTACTCTATAATTAGAATCATAAGCCAGTTCATTTGCGAATATCGAATATGAACTTCACAGTAAAGACTTCTTCTTCATCTGTAACTGCCGAAAAGACGCTCAACAAAAGGAACGGTACTTGAAACAAGAGAAAATAATATTTCATATTGAACGTTTAGTTGTAGCGCACGGTGTAGAGCTTAGCCGCCAATCGACAAAAAAGGAGTGTGGGGATTTGAATCTTCCCTAGTATCAAAAATTATAATGCTGAATGTTCCAATATAAGCAATTGTATGAATTACGTAGTTTTTCTCCACGTGCTGGGTGGCAGTAATTGTAGGGGAAATAAAAGTGACAAAATAAGAAATAAAATAGTAGAATATCAATAACTTGGAAGTACGCATTTCAGCAACTTTCAACTTTCAGCCTCCAAGAAAACAATTGAAGTTTTTTGTTCTAAATTTGGAAATTCTTTCTATTTCTTTCCTCAATCTTATTCAAATATTAAGTTTTTATACGATAAATTATACTGTAGCTCACACGAGATTATTATACTCGAAATTGTCTCCGAGTAGAGTGTTGAGTATAGAGTATTGCGATCAAGTTTATTGTGACAGGCGGAGCAATACATGCGTGTTATTCTGAAATGTTACAATACAGTGTTGGTATATTAATATGGTAACTCCATTTTAGTGAACTTCATTGTTAAGCCAACTTGTAGAACACGAGCATATAAATATCGGCTCAATATAATTTTATACCGAGTTTTAATGTCGTCGCAAACAAATGAATAAAAAACGGGGTTGTGGTGAACTTGGCTATTGCTGTTTTCTGATAAAAGGGAGGATGAGGAGGTTAACCTACTTCAAACCACGTTTGCATAGCCACTAACGACACTTGATTCTACAAACTCGAAAATACGGTGGAATGTTAAAAAAAAATTCCACGCTATTATTCTCTCATATCTACTCCAAAATACCCCCTGTCCCCTTGGTCGATGATATTGCTAATAAATGGTACTGTCGATTTACTTGGGCAGTGTGATTATTAGTGAATCGAAGGTGCACGTAGGTCTATTGGAATATGATTTACCCTAGAGCTGACTGGCACCTGTGAAGAGCTTAAGTTTCAGCGGATTGTGGATTTGTCCAAGATATTCACCTTAGTGGTTTGACCGTGAGTGTGTTACGCTGAAATATGAGAAACTACGTTTACTACGCCAGTTCTGGAGGAATCTGAAGGACAAGTCGGAAAAACAAAAGTAGCTTTCCAAGCATACTTGTCAGCCAAATCAGTGTACAACATATCATGCATAGCAAAGATGGACACGTCATATGAAAACAGGGAGACAGCCTTGCTTGACATATGTAATCTATCGCCGTTTTGGCGAAATATAAAGTCAGGAGAAACTCAATCCCGCAAGAGGAATGGCACAAACACTTTAAGGAAGTCTCCGTTCCTTCTAACCAACGTTGTTTTGATCCTCCTAAATTTTCCGGAAAAAAAGGAAGATGAAATATTTCATGCAACGATAGGTAGGATTCCAACGAGGAAACAACACACGTGATCACATATTTGTGCTCTCAGCCCAGTATCAAATGTCCTGTCCTTGGAAATCCTGTTTTTGAAAATGTTATACGTCAAAGTGCAACATCCTTGCCAATGCCCAAAGCTAAATCTTTACTTCCGTATAATTAAATTATAAAGTAATTGTGAAGTTATTTGCATTAGTTGCAGATGAACATTTGCAGTAGCACTATAAAAAGTTTTATTTATATACTTGTCACGTTATTAAAACAAGTGTACATATTTAACAAATTGAAATTGGAAAACTATAGAAATAGAATGATTAGACTAAATGGAGAACATATTTCTCTTAGTAAAAGTATGGTTTAATGATATTTAATAACTACGTTAAGCTAAAAAAAAAGGCTAGTATTCTTAATATGAAATTATAACGCTAAATACTAGAAACAGACTGGTATGTTTCTGAAAAATTAGTTCTAACTTTAATATTTTAAAGTAGTAATAAATATGTTACTCGATTGGCATTTGGTGTTATATTGTTTGTACACAGGTTACAATCATAGTTTAAAGAATAATATAACTTTAACGAGATGTTAGCTAAGTTGCAACAAAGATGTAAAATACAGCTTACAAATAATAGATTTTTTTTACAAATGCATATAGTGCTCATTAAAAAACAAATATATTATTGAATCAACTGAATAATATGAGGAACTATGCAACTCTATGCAACAACATATTTATAACGTAATGTGTTAAAGAAACACCTCCTTTAGTGATGCGGTGTAAGTCCTTTTCTAATAATGTATTTTTGTACGTGTGTAAAAGAAACGAAATATTTTTCAAACTGTATTTTACATAAGGGAAATATACAATTACAACCATTTGTAGAGGGTGTAACAAACATACGCACTTGCTTTGCTATGCCCGAAGAACGTTGTACCTTGGGCTCACAAACATATTCGTCTGCACAAAGTTTATTTCAAAATCCGGACCACTGACGCTCCCAGTAGTTTCTGTGTCAAATCAAATACTTATATTAAAAGATTACATACATTGCAGAATATTGATTTATTTTAATTTATGTACCGGTTTTAATAACAACAACAACAAGTAACGAGTAGGTTGTTTGATACTGTTGGAAATTCCCCAACTTAAAATTTTCTGTTTCTAGAACTATTTTTCCATTTATTCCAAATCCAGTAATTTTCCTACCAGCATTTAACTGTTGTTGGATAAAAAATTGTGTCACTTAATTGAATATATTTTAAGATTATAAACACTTTACCTTCATTTCTGATATGTTTTTTTGAATAGGTTCAACATCGGTTTTGGTTGAATAGTAAACCACCGGAAATGGTTTTTTTAGTCCTTCCATGCGCATGAGCTTCACTTTAAAATAAAGGATGGTGGTTCCAGCTTCTTGAGAATGAGGTTTTCCCTCAATCAAACCCTTAACTTCTGTTGTTGCTAAAGTTTGTGCCTAAATAATTTCAGAATATGCTGATACCAACACGAATACAATTTCAACATTAATCATGTTCATAATAGTAAATAATAATGCTCTAACACCATTTTCTGCTTCTCCGCCTGATTTAGCTGATGGATATTTTAGTAGACGAGAAAAAACGAACCTCAACTCCTTCAGTCCTGTATTTCCTGTTAACAAATATTTCAGTTTCCATTATGAAATTTCCGTTATCAAGCTTGAGTAATGCCAACTCTTATAAAAATAGGCAAGTATGTGTAAAATGAGGAGCAATGTTTTCTTTTTGTATTTACAAAATTGTTTACGACAGGACATATTTCTTACCTGACGACAATTTGATTTCCGTAAAATCCGTATCGTTTTCCTTCCAAGTCAAAATCTTAAATCTAAGGCTTTTATACCTTTCGTCACCTTTTTCCAATTGTTTGTATTTCATATGGAGTTCTGGCGTACAATCCTCTAACGCAGGTCCTATGTTCAAGTACGAAAGTAATAGAAAAGGACTTTGATTTACGTTATCACTACGTACCCAATCTAATTGCAACTGTCACGCGTAAGATGTATGCATTTTGTATTGTTTTATGGAGTACAACCTTTTCATCTGTAGTAAAGTAGTGGTGTGGACTTTCTTCAATTTCCAATTTACATTTGACTGTCAGGCCCGTTACTGCCTCAGCTCCCTTAACCTTTAATACAATAATATCTGGGTAATTGGAACTCTTTGAAAATTTTGAGTGTAAATTTAGTATTGACAGTACCTCAATGCTAGTTATATCGGTATTGAACCGGACTAAGTCGCTCTCTCTGATGTTGTAGTCGGCCGGAGGAGGCGCCCGCAGAGCACCTTGTAAAGAGAGCAGTTTAACCTTCATGCGCAAGATATGTGTTCCGTCTTCTGTGGTAGAGTAAGGAGGAACAGGAGACATTGGATTAAGCCTTTCGGAATGTATTTTGTTGGCCGCTGCTTCTGCCTACCAAATTGCTTGACTTTTGATTCAAAGTAATATAACTCGTTATTTGTATCCCCATAAAAGTTGACTTACGCATTCCTGTTCTTTAGCTTGTTCTAATCTTGATACCTTGATGGAAACAAGGCTTCTAGGACTGAATTTGTTTTCCAAAACACCTTTTATAAAGCCAGCACACTCTTCCTCTGTAGTTGAAAATTTGACGTTGTTGAAACCATAAACGTTTGATGAAAAGTTAATTGTTAGAAAGGAATTTTTATCGATTTAATGTTATGGATAAAATTTTACCGTATAACGGGAAAACTTTTAAATAACGAAAAAATTAACGTATATGATTAAAAATGGTTGTTGCTTAATTAAAAAGTATAGAGGAAAATATTATTACAAAATGTTTATTTGACGTTTGCCTACGGCGGTTTGATTGGAGCGTACGCTATGTAAACGAAGATTTCATAGACCCTGCGCAACCAGAAAAAGCTTAGGTTTCTAGGCGCGAACGTTCTTATGAGAAAATAATATTGCGTACCGTAAGGTCCCATCTAACCGTCTACGGCTTACAAGCTTCAGCTATGTGGTATGGGAGAGTGGTATGGGCCTATGAGTTCACTGGAAAGTTCTGATAAGTGAAAAAAAAAGGCTTTCTGCTGGACAGTGCGCGTAGTTGACCACCGAGGAGCATCTGCTTGGGCGGAGGCAGAACACCACCCTACGCATACTGGCCCAAGTTCATCTTCCACAACCGCTACTTTCCAGGCTTCCACTCGCTACTACCACACTACCACTTTTTTCTTTGACGGTGCCGGGACCTGGCACCAATACAAGGTAGGAGATGGCTCCTAACCCCACAGTTTACGGGAAAAAAATATGTAATACTATATTGAATTCTCAAATTCTTGTTAGCATACTTCTAAAAATTACACGAACGTACTATTTTGTAGATACTATACATATACTATATATATATACTATACTATCCTGCCTGCAAATTCAGTTATTTATATGGGCATTTATGCAAGCAAAATAGGCATAAAATGCGGGCGCCAATTGGTGGTAATCTGCTGGGACACGGGTTTCATTATCGATCATTTTTATCGATAATTATCTGTAATTATTGATAATATGTTATCGATATTATCAATAATTAGTGAAAAATTTTAAATGAATTCTGTTTATGCAAAAGAATTCTTATTCTTTTATTCAAAACTGAAAGAAATGGCTGAATTGCTAAAAATTTCATTTGCCACTTTCTCGCCATCAGCTGGAATTTTTATTAAACAATTGGTAAAACTAAATAAAGCAAAAATAATGTTGTCAGATTAGTCGTGCTTTTGCTATGTTATATTCTAAACCGTTATATTCAATATTCTTAAATGAGCTTTGCCAATTAAGGTGATGTTTAATCATTTCGTTGAATATTATAAGTTACCTAATTTTTGTGGGCGTTTGCAACTCAAACATTGTTCACTTGAGGATTAAAAAATAAGAATGTCGATTAATTAGCCACTACTTTGGGAATCATGAAGTAACTTAAACTCAACACTAACACACGCACGGAAACTGTGCGAAAATGTATTGTGTCAGAGGTTACCTACGATTTGGTCTCAGTAAAAAGGAGCGTTATTTGACATTCCCGCAAAGCGGATGATCAACATGAAGGGAAGGGTAGGGATATGAAATTTGGTCTCAGTAAAACTTGCTACTGGAATGCTAAAAATGCTACTGTCAAAATAGCATTGCTTTTAATAATTTTAGTTTACTTAAATTAAAAATACATTTTACTGATGCAGTATAGACAATGAACACTGTGGGGAAACCTCCCTTGACCTTCTAAGTGGTAATAAGTGATAATCAATGATTTACAGGCTAAAATATCTGTTTATGACGTTATCGATTAATCGATAATAGAAGGCGGTAATGACCGATGATCACCGATTATCGATTCAACCCAATGGTTACCGATAATTAAACCAGTAGTTGGGAATGATGGAAACGAAATTGATTTGAAAAATCTTGACGCTGCCCACGGCAGTCCGGGGGGTTACGACCCTTGTTTTAGCTTGTCTAGCCGCACAAAAAAGTGAGTGGTGTGGTAGTAGTGAATGGAGGCCTTGAAAGTTGCGGTCGTGGAGGGTGGGCTTGGACCGGTATGCGAAAAACAGGGTTCGGCCCCTGCCTAAGCAGATACTCCTTGGTATGATCAATCCCACGTTCAGTGTTCAGCAAAAAGCTTTCAGCCTCACTCCTCGGAACTTCCGAGTCAACTCACAGGCCGAAACAACCCTCCCCCACAAACAAGCACAAGCAGAAGCAAGTTGACCAGGCCATAGGCGAATGACAAATAGCATCATTAAAATCCTGACGCTACTTACCTGTTAGAGATATTCTTTCATTTTCATCGTTTGTAGCTTTCTCGAAGGTTTGCAAAATCGTTGGGAGATTTTCGGTACCTAATACATAGAGCGTTGTGATGATGAGCATTGACATTGCAAGCCTAAAGGTCTCTTGGTGTATACTTTGGTGTACGAAAACTGGTTGTTTTCGTTCTACAGTAGATTTTGTGTGAATTTTTTTTTTTTGCAAAACTTACCTTTCATAAGAATAATTACAACCCGAATTCTCCAAATTTCCTCACCGTTGTCTTCTTTCCATATTTTTATAGCAAAGCCAACGCCTGCTAACGCCTCCGGTTTCAGATCCTATTACAAGAATGACATTTCACAAATAAGTTCAAGTTCTGCTTCAACTAACATCAAAGGCAAGCCTTACCTTTGGGATTCCATTTTTAAAATACGTGGTCAACAGCAACTTATATGTTTGCAATGCGTTTGCCACATTCAGGAGGATATTTTCCGTTAGATATATTCTGGTAACAGTTTTTACCGAATCATGAAGAGGCGTCTTCTCCTGCCAATTACTAAGATTGGTCTCGGCATTTACGCGGGCCTAAAAATTTGATATCATTTATTCAAAACTTGCGAAATATAAATGCTAAGACCGCAAAATCAACATACTTCATTACACTTCTTATCCCACAAATCTTGAATAAGTTGTACACCGCGTAAATGGCCTTCTAGGATATGAAAGCCTGCACCAAAATAGTTCTCATAGGTGTCACCATCTTCTAAAATATTATTTCAGTTTTAACCCTATTATTAGCCTTGAAGCCTTCAAATTGAAAAAAAAACCTTTACAGCATCGACATGGATTGCACTGGGACTCACGGTCAGATATCATTATTTGGCTCACCTGTAACAAATACTACAGATGCGTACAAACTGTATTTCTGGTTTATGAAGCGTCGTCCTTCCTCTTTCACCATCCAGGCAAAAGCAGCCCCGATTATCTTTTTGCTTTTCAAATGCTACACAAATGTGGTATGAAATATTTAGTTTGAGTGTGGAACGCGTAGGGAATATCTTACTTCTGGTAACATATTTTGAAATTTGGATTTGAAAAGGGATGCGAGTTCATCGTTTTTGCTCTTCTGCTGCTTTGGTGTCATTTTTTCGGATACTCCTTTGACATTCTCCTTTTTTATCATAATGAATACTTTTTCGTACTCGATTTCTTCGTGCGGCCTTAAGTTTTCCATATGGAGTCGAACCTTGGCTGCCTCCGCTGCCTGTGAGAAACGGAATATTTAATTTTGAGATATATTATATTAAAATAAAGACGGTAACCTGCGGAGCACTCAAATTTCCATTAAAGTCCCGAATCCCAGGATTGAAAGCATTTAACAATATGGAGTTGTCTCCGTCTACAATAAACCCATACGTGTTTTCAAAAATCCAGAGTATTGAGATCACGGAAAAGAATTTCGTCATTGCAAAGTTGCGATTTAAAACTAAGAAAGGGAGCTGAAATCTAACTCGCATAATTTTATATAGTATATCAAATACAAATTAAACCGTCAACCTTGTTTTTCCCCACTACAGTAAGCCTATTTTCCTCCCACTACAATCGCAAAATTGGTTTGACACCCTCTTCAAGGTTGTAAAAAGTGTCGTCATTGCGCACAATTTTTTAAAAACCTCGTGTAAAAAACAAAACAGCAGCGCTTCTAATTTCTGTTTTCGATTCTAAATATTTTAAAATCAAGTATTGTTTTTGTGGTTCGAGTAAATATAATAGTAATGCTAAATTTGTAATATGGGAAACCAAAATTAGTTTAGTTTAAAACAGATTGTTTGACTTGGACCGCGTGGCCGTCGAAGCTGCACGTTTTTTGCCCCAAACAATAAAATTGAATTTATGGATTCAAGCTAAGAAATTTCGAATGACATGCGCTTTTACAAATTACAACAGCAACATTGTTCAACAAGACAGTGATTGAATTTTTGAGCGTTAATTCTGTCGACATTTTCAAAACATTTTTTTTACAAACTCACAACATTTTTTTTGCAGAATATCGGAAATTCGGTAAAAAAAAACAATTTTCAACAATAACTGATGTATGGACGTAGCATATGAAACTCAGTTTACGACGTCTGTGAATTTGCAGCGGCGTCATACCCCGTTTTGATTTGGAAAGCAGATTCCAATCCAAAAGTTTTTCTATGTACTTTTTTAGTTGCAGAGAGAATAGGATTGAAGGTGTAAATCAAACCGCTGTCGCTCGAAACCTTATAGATTCAAACAAATCCATTTTTTTATTTAATAGTAATTACAATTATAATTACAACAAGTAATTACTTCTATACCTACCAATGTAAAATTCCCAGAGCACCTTGGCAAAATGGCACAACTTCGAATGTCTTAAAGTATTGGTTCCATATTGAACCAGAGTGTCTTTCATTTCAAGCATTTTTTTTTGGAAAAATCAAAAATCTCCTCCAGGTTTTCTGTAGCAATTATTCATGTTCATTATTAATTCACGACACCATGTCGACAAAGACCAACGCAAGTACTAAAAATGGTATACCAGGGGAAAGGATCAAAAGTTTTAGTAAGGTAATAGATGACCTGCAATTATTCTAATACTACGGACTGGAGTTTGAATTGGATCGCCTCTGAATGCAGAATGGATTTGCACCATATGCCACTCTAGCGGATAACTATCTTTAGTGTCTTCGATTGACTCAATCAATCTAAACTGCGATTCTAAGTTTTAGTTACTGAAACCTTCTCCAACTTCCTGGTAAAGAAACATCTGTCAAAAATGCACCTGTGCAAACTACAGCAAATTATTAAATAGCTTATAAAAAATAATCCTGTGTATTCAGCTAGAAATAATAAAGCAAATCCTCCTCTTCTATATTCTTCATTAAACCCTGATACAAGTTCAGACTCCCCTAATGCAAAATCAAATAGAGTTCGGTTAATTTCTGCTATCATTAAGCTTAACCAAACTAAAATTAAAGGAATTAGTATAAATAAAATTTTTAGTAATTTCTATATATATATATATATTTTCTTAAATCTAATGTTCCTTTTACAACCAATCCCATTATCATGATTACAATTTCCAAGAACTAAAAACTTTGTGCAAGAACCAATCTTTAATAAGACTGTGGTGCTGCATAACAATCAATAAGCCAATAAGTAATAGGACTTGAGTGAAGCTGAATTTATAATTTTTTACATGTAAGTTCTTCTGTGACTTGAGTTAACGACGTGTTAAAGTTGAAGGTCGCGACAAACGTGGTCTCAGGAGGCGAGGCTACGGCGAGCGTGACAAAATTGAATGACTTAGTATTATAATTTTCATTCGAATCAGTTCCTTGCAACAACAGGATAAATGGATTGGCAAGGCTTAATGTGCAAGGTGCAAATGCAATGTGCAAATCAAGGTGTTTGAAAATATAATCCAACGATTCTAATGTACAACTTCTATTTAAAGTCATCCATCAATAATAGCATAAATTAAAACCATTTATAATGACTTTCCAGGTTTAAATTACATTTACATAGATTTTGGTAAGAAATATTTATATGGTAACTCATTATTACAGTATACTTTTACAGACGGAAACAGTTTATTGAGACGATTTTGAGCTTGATTGCATTAAATTAAATCATTTTATTTAAACCAGAAATTTAGCATTGCGTAAAAACGGAATGACTAGAAAGTACAGGAAACTTAGTACTGCTTAATTCTGTGTTAAATGCGGTTCTAATCATGAGTAATTGAAACAATTGGATTAAGCAAAATGAATAAATTAATCCAATAGTAATGAACAACAATAAAACTGCGGCGACAACAAACGCAACAAAACATAGTAGTTCTTACTTTTCTTAGACCGAGATGTCGTAAAAATAGAAAAGCGTATAATAGAATTCCAAGAAAGAGAAATAACAAAGTTTGATAAATTCTGATTGAAGTATTATAAAATTCTATAAAACAACAATTAAAAAATATTTTATTTCAGAATTTGCTGATATAGTGATTTATTTATTAAAGTAGTGAATTACTTACTTTATGGGAACCTTTTTCCGGTCCCTCTGGCGGTTTATTTGTCCAGTTGCATCCTGAGTTGACTCAACGGAAGTCTCTGTTTGCGGAAAAAGTTTTTTATTTGTCAAGGCTGAGTTTTACCATTCATTGCGAGGAATTCATATAAGACCCCCTAAATCCAAAAAAAATATATCGTTTTTTTTAAAACAATTTTCTACAATTTCCACAACAAAAATAAGTTATCTGGCTCAAGGAATCCCGGATCCTCTTTTCCACTAAGATGATCCTTAAATTATTCCCAAACCTTGAAAGAAAGTTTGTCGGGTTTTTTTTAGTCGTGCATGAACTGAAAAGTGCTGATATTCCAAATTAATCTGGAGACCTCTGCCCCTTCCTCGCTTTCCCGAAAAATTGGTGTGATATTGTTGTTAGCAAGTGAAAATACAAAAGCATCAGGAATTATTCCGCCTTTCTTCCAACACTATGTATTTGTAATGCATTTAGGCAACTTAGTCAGTTGAAGTGTTTAAAAGTTGATGAATTGCTCAATTTATATATTTTAGATTTGGATCTCCTTCATTATTAACTTCTGAGTTCTACTATGATAGATTATTCTACCATAAACATATTGTAAATTCGGAAGTTATTAATAAAACCAATAGTATAATTATAAAGGTAAAATCTTAAACAAAATTAATTAAAGCCACGAACAATATTCTCTCGGTGAACTTATATATTGTTTGTATTGTTTGTTTATTGATTTGTTCACTTTCTAAGGCACGAAGCCTATGGAGCCAAAAATCTGAATAATGTTTACATGGAAGGGAGTTTGGCGAATAGTGAGTAATATTAAAAAGCTACAAGAGAACGAAGCTAACATAAACTTGACATTGGAAGAAAACATAAAACGTCAGACATAATTACTTAATCAATAATTTAATTTCATACTAATTAGTGATTTTAGATTCTAATGTTTGTAATTGTTGTTACTATATAGTTTTATTACATTGATTTAGAGCAGTTTGAATTGAATTAACCTGGTTTTGCACTTTTTCACTGTCACGTCACGTCACTGTCAAACTTATAAATTACCAACTCATTTATAGTACTTATCGCTTTGAACACTTCTACATTATTATGGATTGTTCCATTATCATCAATTAAAATGGGGATGGTTTACCAAGCCCAAAATATTCTTAGAAATTGATTCGTGGTGAATGCCGTTGAAATGCTGCATTGTTGTAATTGTTGCTTTTGTTACTATGTTCTGGCTTTGTGTCTTGTCAAAAATCATTCTCACACTTTCCAATGGACGCGAACTCATAATTTGTAACATCTCAAATGAAAAATGTCGCTATTCTGTAATGGTAGGAAAAACTAGTTATTTTTTTTTAATTTTCCAGTAAAAAATAATAAGAACTAATATTCGTTGCTTTCCATCCGAGTGTTAGGTTTACTAATCAAGAATAATAAACGCCCTTTTAACCTATTCTATACTCCTAGTTGAACTCTTTTTATTTTAGGCCAAACCCACCTTCGACGTTTAAGGTCAGCAGAATCGTGATGACAGAAAGCATTCCTCATATTACAATAACACCACGCACTTCCAAAAATTGTATTAAGCACTCTCAAAAACTCTAAACCAGAGTATGACTTATCCACTAAATTTTATTCATTTTTATAACAAAAAACACGCCCCTTTTATGATGCTAATCGGTGTTTAAAATGAACTATGTTTTGTGTCAAGAATAGTGTTCGATGAAGTTTAACAGTAGTGGAGATTTATGCTTCCGTCAAAACGTGTTTTGAAAAAAAGTGGCAGTATATCTATGTGTTTGCTATTTAGTATTCACTATTTCAAATTCATAACTGATTTTAAGAACTTCTACCCCTCCCGCCATGTCTTGCATCTTACAAGGTGACCTTTTGTGCTGATGGTCGAGTTGAGATAAGTGACCTATATGGTGACTTAGAGTAACCACTTCTAACATGGCTACCACTTGAATTCGTCTGTTAGTCACATATTCGACCTTGGGAGGACCTCTGGAAGTGGCGAAGTAAAGCGTTTCACCATTGAGGAATTGCAGCTAAAAATTTCTCACACTTTCTCTATCCCTCAAACGTCCAACTCAACCACCTTAGTATATGTGTTGTATTAGTTAAGGCTTGAAAACAAACAAACCAATGTTTGTAAACACTGGTTTGTTTGGGTTTTGA
>JAQFYP010000259.1:0-27725 GCA_034694865.1 Bilobella braunerae | reverse complement strand
AACAAAAATTTCTTCGAGACGTTACTGCGGAAAATCAACTGCATGTAAGCGCCGCGTAGCGGCGCTCCGTAGCTAGTATTTATAAAGCGAATTTCTCATAGAATCCCAAAGAAAATTGCACTAAATCGAAATTGAATGCTTTGCACGCCATTTTCAAATTGATTTTGATTCTGTTTTGTTCTGTTCTGTTTTCGTATTTTATTTTTTTTTTACAATTTTAGAATTTGAAAATTACTCACAACCTGATTTTGTTGCATAAAATGTATCCCAGTTTCTTGTAAGTCCTGTTGTCCAGTAACTTTCAGGGCCAAAAAATCATGTACCAAATTTTATGTGAATAATTACGTGGCGTCGATCTGTATCAAAATCGGATCGTATAAAAATATGCATCATTTGGTGTCCAAAAATAATGTAAGCATCTTTACTTTGAAAATCATCTTAGCATCATTTGTACCAAAATCATGTAAGCATCTTTTCTGCGAAATAATCATGTACAGTCCTTTTACTTGAAGATCGAATTTTAGCATGGACAGAAGTGAGTTTCAAATTTAAAAGTAAAAGTTTTATTTTCAACTTGAGCATCCCAACAGGGAATTGGTTCAAGTGGTTTGTTAAGTTTTAATTTGAAAGGTTCTTACTTCTATGACCGAATCTCGACTTCGTGGTAACCCAAAACACGTTACGTATAAAATAAATATCTTCTGCTAACGTTTGCGGCTACCGAATTTAGTTGTGGTGGAGACTTTTGGTTTGCCTCGAGCACTTTGTGGAAGTGTTTTGAGGATTGAGGATGCAAAGAGCTCTTTATTATTACAATTCGAAATCTGAGCATCGAAGTTTCACACACAGGATTACTCTGTATAGTAGGAAGATTTGGGCCTCTTCTGGCCTTGAGCCTCTTAAACGCTCCCTAAGTACTGCAAGGCTCATTTTCATCCACTGATTTCACCAGTTGGAACACTGAGCTACGCCTAGCTCCTTCCCTCCGCTCTCTGGCCGGCTATGGGCTCTTAATTGCCAATTAACTTAAAGTTTTCAAACTTACCCTTAATTACTCCACTTCCTATGGCAAGCAGCGAGTAAGCACAAGATCAAGTTCCTCTTTTCCTTACCTCCACGTCGCCTCCTCCTCTCATATTGGTGCTCATGTGGGTGTTCAGTGTTTTTAAATTTAAAGTGTTTTATTTTTAAAAGTTAATAATTTTAGTTTGTTTTGGTGTCGTTACGTTTTGAGTGCAAGTGCAATTTGTGTGTGAGTGACCATGTCACTGACCAAGACGTACAGTCCCTTAAGGACGCTTGAGGAGGAGGAGCTTGACGAGGACCTGGAGCTGGGCCCAGTTCCAGTGCGAAAGGGACGCTTCAAGCTGCTCTCCTCCAAGAACCGCTACCATGATCTCTTTCAGCAATACGTAAGTCATGCTGCTGCGCTGCTGGAGAGGTGTCTTTGTCAATTAAGTGCTTTTTTAAGTGTCACTTAAGCTAGGCAGATCACGTATTCCGAATATATCCAATCAGCAATTCTTTTGAAAGTCGTGCTTACGCTCTGTCAGGCTAATTCAATTTGAATAATCGTCGCACATCTTTACTTTCGCTTTTCAAAGTCAGGTCGCTCTGAGGCAAATGTTTTGAGCAGACCTCTGATCTGACGCAATTCAGTGCCAAGAACAATGGACAGACTGACACGAGTGTGTCATCTGTCATGTCACATGTCAACTTTTTGTAGGGTGACCATCAATTGTATTCCAATTAGAATTAACATCAGGCTTACGTTGCCTCCTGGAACTCAACCTTGTTTCTGTTGCATTAGTCCAAAAAGTTTGTTGGCTACACAAGTACGTTGCTAATATCGAAGTTCGAAAACTTGAATCGCTAGCACAAATACGTACGCTTCTAAAATTGAATCGGGAGATTCTAATAAGTTTCTGAATTTGCGAATAGCTGTGTCAATCAAAGTTTGATTTAAGGATCATTGCGGACCCTTGTTTTCAAAGTAGTTGTAATTTTGTGAAATCAAAACTTCGAGCATATTTTAGAAGTCTTCAGTACATATATCAGGTAATCGTTTCCAAAAAAAAAAACAATAACAGCCTACCAAAATATTATGATTTTCAAAGAATTGTCATTGTCATATTGCCAATTTCGTGGTAGTTTCGTAAGTTCATTTTTTTTTGCAAATGGACTGACTGACTATTTTTCTTCGGCTATAAAATGATGATATACAGAGTGATTATTTTTGCCAGGGTTAGGAAATAATGGTGCACAGAGTGATTTTTGCATTTTATTGCCGCAGGTCATTTTCTCAACAAGCACAGTTCCATCAATCTAATTATTTTGCAACAGGGGTTCACACAGGCGGCTTTCTCTGATTTCTTTTTGGGAACAGGGTTGCGCTGCAGGCGCAGCGATCCTCCTTATCGTCGAAATAAGAAGTGAAGTTTTTTTGCAGTGTGTGTAGCGCGTAACTTTATTGCCTGAGATGGAACCTTTGGGAAATTATTTTGTTGGAATAAGAGCTACATCATCCATTCCACTTTGGTCCTACTTCATTTGTTCTCGCATTTACAATAGGCAAAAAATTCTCCACATCCCAGCATCAGCATCCCTGTAACCCAGCATCCCAGGACAACTGAAGATGAGGCGAGACCGGTTTGACAGACGTGAATTTTGCAGAATCGTCAAGAGTAGGTTACATGATGATGCTCAGCTTTTGGAGTAACATTTCAGTCACAATTGTTGACCGAGTCTGTGCAGTTGGCAGGAAGGGAAGCTCCAAAACCTGTAAAAACTTTCTGCAGAACTTGCAGAATCTACAGAACTTGCAGAATCTGCAGATTTTTTGAAAATTGCAGATCTGTATCTGTCGTCTGTCTTCATCTGTGAGCAGCATATTAAAAAAAATGCTTGTGCAAATATTGACTCCGGTTCATTTCATTTGCCTTTCGCAATTAACACTTTGGTTCTAAACGGTGTGGAAGTGTGAAGTGTGACTTCCAGGAAATTCATGGATCTCATCTTGCCCAGAAGCAATTTTCTCCTGGACAAAATTTGATTTTCCGTACTGTGATTTGGGGGCGGGGAGATTTGAATTTTGGTTGATGTTTCCGGGTGGATCAAAGGAATAATAATTAAAATTTTAATTGCGGCTTGCGTCACAACTGTAGTGAAATGTGGTGAACAGGCTTCTGGTGTATTTTCCGCAAAATAACAAAAGCGTACAAAACAACATCATACGTAGCATCATCCATCATCCTGCTTGTAAAATGCTCAGTTTCACTTACACAAATGTGTGTGGAGGCAATTTTCTAATTTAGAGGCAGATCAAAAGCGTACTTTCAAGTACTTCCTACAACAATAAACTCAATTAACGCCGTAAAAGTTTAATAGGCTCGAAAATTACTTGAAGTTATTGTTTAAGTGGACTCACTCTTAGTCAAGCGCTGAAGCGTAGCAGTGGGTAAGCACATTGTTGATTGAGAGCATTTGGGAGTGCCAAATTGGGACGCTTGGACGCTTCCAAATTCAAATTGGTGGTAATGAGGACTACGCTGAAAGGAACGCTGGAAGCGTCAAGGGATTCTTAAAAACCACCGTGTTCAATATTCATGTTTAGAAAAGTGCCCGGAAGGGAAAAGGAAGACAGTGAAGTTCATTGTTGTGCGGTTATGGTGGTGTCGTCTGTTTAGAAAAGCTTTAGAACGCCAAGGGGTTAAGCTATGGGCTCAACGGACGTCCCACACGTTGCGGCAATGGTTCGTTATTGTTCTGAAACGGTTGTTTTAAAAATAGGCATTTTTAAATGGTTAGGCAATTCCAGAAAAAAAAATAGATATCCATTTCCATTTGGGAAAACAAATTTAAAATTAGAAAGTAAAGCTAATCACAACTTACTTTTTTAACCTAAAACCTAAAAACCTAAACCCATTTCAGCTTCAAATTTCGACTCAAATTAGGCTCATTTTAAGTTTTTGAAATGAAATCGATTCAAAACGGTTTTTAAATTTTGACCAAATTTCGAACACAGGACCTTGAATCCTCCCTCGGAGACTCAAGGACCCTTGGCGGCGGCGGGGGTCGTGTTTGGGGGAAAGAAGGGCCAAAACGCGGATTTTGTCTCGCCCTGGTCATGGCAGTTGTACTCGTAGTAGTGATCATTTCCGCCGCGGTATACGTCTCGGGTGGACCAACTAGTCAAGATGAGGTCAATGACCTCTTAGGAAGTAGTTCTGCAGAAGGTCACAAGGCTGGAGTATCGCTGGACGATATCCTAACTGGGAAGTTCTATCCTCGGAGCTTCAACGGTACTTGGATTTCAGGTGAGCGTATTTTCCAACTCTGGAGTAATTTCGTGACGCTTAAACGTTAATTACTAATATAATTACTAATATAATAATATAAATAATAAATTGCTAATTACAGATACTGAAATTAAATACTTTAGCAATAAGGGAGACTTGCGCGTTTTTGACGTGAGCTCTAAAACCAGTACCCTTATCATTAGCGGCGAAGATATTGCGATACATTTGGTAAAATTCCTCAATTTTTAATTACAATTAATTAATATCAAATATAACTAATTAACGCGTTAGCGTAACGTTAACAAGCCATCTTTGCTTACACAGGAAGGAAAACCTCCAATCAAATGCTCAATCTCCCCGGACAAGAATTTTGTTCTATTTTCCTATGATGCTCAGAAGGTACTTAAATTGTTGTAAATTAAATGATTCGCCAAAATTTTACACAAGAGTGTTTTAAGTGCTTTTTAATTTGTTTCCCCAAGGTTTTTCGTCATTCCACTTTTTCAAAGTACGCAATCCTAGATATGCAAAGCAGGTAATTGGTGGCTATAAATTTTTGTTAGCTGAAGGGTACCTAATTTATTTTTTGCCGAACCCTAACAATTGTTGATGTTTTTGCAGACGCTTCCATTCACTCGTACCCAAAATGGCGGTGACCAAGAAGCAAAAGTTGTTACAATTGGCCGAATGGGGTCCAACCAATAATTCCCTAGTTTTTATTTACATGAACAACGTCTTCTACAAGGCCTCAGCCCTTGACACCGAGTCAATTCAACTAACCAACGACGGATCCCAGGCAGTATACAACGGGTAAGTGTTCAATTACTTTTTTTAAAATTTAAAATTTAAAAAAAAATTATTTAAACATCTAAAAAAAATATTTTTGCAGCGTGACTGATTGGGTGTATGAGGGTAAGTTCGACCCGGGGCAAGGATCCAGAAGGAAACTTGTTTTATTTTTATTCTTAAAAATATGGAATATATAGAAAAATTTTAAACTTTTTTTAAATCGTTTTTTTTTTTTTTAAATTCCAGAGGAGGTCTTTGGTTCAGACAGTGCCATTTGGTTCTCCCCTGACGGAAGTCACTTGGCCTTTGTCACCTTCAATGATACGTTGGTCGATGAGATTCATCTGGAAATTTATGGAGAGCCTGGAGCAGATGGATACCAGTATCCAGTACTCGAGTCCATTGCATACCCCAAGGTATTTAAATGAAACTTTTTTAATTTAAGAAAAAATAAACCTTTTTGAATTTCAAAAAGTGAAAGTTTTTATGGTAAATAGGCCGGAAGGACCAATCCAACGGCCGAAGTCTCCCTAGTGGCCCTACCTGGGCTCAAAACAGGACTAAAGGCTCCCTTGAAAAAGAACTTGCAATTTCCAGAAGTACCTCCCGAGTAAGAGTACTTTCACTTTTATGTGTCATTTATAAAAACGTCCTTCAATTTCAAATTTGAAACAATTTTCTTTTTTTACGCTTCTCCTGCAGGCACTACATCTACGGTGTCACTTGGGCCTCTGCATCAGAAGTTTTAGTAATTACCCTAAATCGTCACCAAAATGACTCCAGGCACCATATCTGCACCATCAACAATGTTTGCGAAACGGTAAATTAGGATGAAATGTATCTTGAGTCAAACAAGCCCGTCGTAGGACAGGAAGATTTTTTATTTTTGGGTCTTTCTACGCCGTGGACGGGCTTGTTTAGCTAATATAAAACAATCAAAGAGGCATATTGTCAATTAAATAGCAGCGTTAAGCTTAGCCTAGTTCGAGCTTATAATAATATTATTTTCTTCAATCATGAAGTCTGAAATTAACCACAAAACGAAGTTGATGAATTCTTGATAAATTTGATGAAATAAAATTAGTTTTTAAAAAGTGATTTTTAAAATGATTTGTTTTTAAATTAACTTTTTTATATTAAGGTTCTTGTACACGAGCAACAGAAGGGTTGGATTGATGTAGAAGTACCGAGAGTTTCCGCTGACGGAACCTCCTTCCTAACCTTGACTTCCCAGAACCAAGGTGACAAGTGGTATCGTCACATTCTCAAATACACGAAGGACTCCGTTAGCAAGTCAATGACGAGCGGTCAATTTTCAGTGGACAATATTCTCAAGTGGGACGAGACCAATCATCGAATGTAAATCTTTGACCGGAAATAGGTCATTCGAAGTCCGCTAATTAATTTGTTTGACAAATAGTTACTTCACCGCTCCTCACTACCACGCCGCGGCCAATAAGATTCACCCGAGCAGTACGCACCTCTACTACGTTGATGATTCCGGCAACAATTCAAGTGCCATAACATGCGTAACTTGCCACTCGGTTACTTCCAAAGGAGAACAGTGCGAGGCCAATTCAATTGACATGAGCAAAGACTCATCCCCATCCTACTTTGTCCAGTCTTGCTCTGGACCAGGAATCCCTGAAGTTTATCTTAAAGGCCTTAAAACGGTAACATTCCGATAGCTAAAAAGTATATTGCATTCTAAATAATTTTGACCTTTGACCTCTAGAATCCCGACGAACCAATAGTGTGGATGGACAACGCTGACCTGCGTAGTAGAGCGAGCGAAGTGGCCTGGCCAACCGTACAAAACTTTGATATTCCCATCGAAAATAACTTGAGCATCAAGGCTCGTATTCACATACCCCCAAATTTCGACCCTACTCACAAGTACCCCCTACTTGTCGATGTGTAAGTTCGTCACTTAAATTAATGTTATAGCTTTAATTAGCTAATTAGTAATTTTCTCCTAGATATGCTGGGCCTGGATCTCAGAAAATAGTTGACACCTTCCACGTTGACTGGTCCGATTCCTTGGTCACTACGAAGGGCGTCATTTATGCGTCCATTGACGGGAGGGGGTCAAGTCGTCAGTCCGATGACCTCAAATTCCAAGTGTATCGACGCTTAGGTACAAGGGAAGTTGAGGACCAGATTTATGGGGCAGAGTAAGCTCAGCATAACTAACTTTAATTAAAAGTTAATTTTACTGAATTACAATTAACTTAATTGGTGGCACTAGGTGGCTCGGGACCCACGTTCCCTTTATTGACGCAAATCGAACAGCCATTTGGGGGTGGAGCTACGGCGGGTTTGCCACGGCCATGGCAATGGGCAAAGATTTGAAGGGCGTTTTTAAGTGTGGCATTTCAGTGGCGCCTGTCACCAACTGGAAGTTCTACGGTACTTCACCAGAAAATGTTTCTCCAAAAAAATTCACATCTAAAAAAAGTCACAATTTTTAAAATTGACGTTGAGAATACTTTTTTTTAGATACCATATACACTGAGCGATACATGGGTCTTCCGACTGTAGAAGACAACTTTGCTGCCTACAATGACAGTGATATTACGAATCATATAGAGAATTTTAGAAATAAAAAATTCTTCCTTGTTCATGGAACTGCGGATGACAATGTCCACTACCAACAGTCCATGGTTCTGTCCAGGGCTCTAGAGAAGGCTGATATTTTATTTAGACAAATGGTAAGAGGTCAATTGAGGTCACATTTGCAAATTCGTTAAACATGTTTAATTTTATATCTTAGAGCTACCCGGATGAGAACCACGGTCTAGGAAGTGTACGGCGGCACCTTTACCACTCGTTAGAAGACTTTCTATTTACGCAATGTTTTTAAGTTACTCAAGACAACTAGACGTGACTTCTTGTGCATTGTGCTTGAGCAGCGACAATCTTGGCACTCAGCCGCTGCCCAGCGCATAGATTAAAAATTAGAAGCGTTTCTAAGCGTTTGTAATTTTCTAAGCCCAACTACTGATTACAATTAACTTGCCATTGAGAGCATGCTAAGCTCACATTACCTGACCCAAACTTAAACTTAAGTTAATTTTGTAAACGAAACTGGACCGTATGAAATAAAATCACAGAATAATATTCCTGGACGGAATGATCCAAGACTTTTGCGTTAGTCTTTGATTAGAAAATTATCACTATTAATAGTATTACTTTTATAACATAAGTGCTTAAGATTTATTACCGGGCAACTTTAAATATAGTCATAAGTTCAAAAGCTTGCCAAATTCATTTGGTAACGGTAGCTTAAGTACTTGAGCAACAAGGCTCAGCCAAGCTACCAAGTAGCTCAATGGCGAATTATGAGAGGTTTGCGAAAAAGATTTCATAATGTCGGCAGTATGGCAAGGATGAAGGCAGAAGAAAGGGACATGGAGAATAGGATGCTCCTGCTGGGATAATTCATGCACAGATTTCTTAAAGTACCTGCAAACCTCTTCTATCGAAAGCAATTTCCCTGACGAATGTGATAAATTAAAGTACATAACCGGTACGGCATAACTTACGGAATAGACTACGTGATAAGTACATTTGAGAAGGGAATCGTTAATTTCTGCGTAAGAAATGTAGGACAGGAATGAGCCGCCAGGGATTTCTGGATAGGGACATTCTATTCTCCAGGCATCTCCCAGTGTTTCAGAAACGTCTGATAGCTGACTGATGGCCAACTGGAAATCGTCCCAGGTCAATGAACCGGTAAATTCTGCCGAAATCAGAATAATGACATTATATGAATTGTGCGTAAGTAAAATTGAGATCAACGTCTACGTTTTTATTCGTCTACGTTTTATTTTATATATTTTAAGACGTAATTAAACTAGTAAGGACCCTTATTTTTTAATTATTACAACATAATACTTAAGTCAATTGAAACAGTTACGCTCACGTTTAAGTTTTAAGAAAAATCGATGACTCCTTACCAGCAGCAATTAGCGATCCTTGTTGTTGTTGATTCATCATTCCCCAAATTTTAACCAGTGATACCGAACGTCAGGCACCTTATATCCGTTCCCGGAATGAATTTCAATATGAGGTAACAGGTCCGTTAATTAGCTAATTGTCAATTTAATCGAAAGTTAATTAATGAATTCTGAAAATAAAATAAGGTTAACTAAATTTAAGTGAGATTCGTTTTTACTTTGTTTTTTGTTTACTTTGCAAGGTTTGTCAAAATAGTAATTTGAACCGGAAATCCCACTTCCCGCCCTTCATCCAACTCCTTATGCAAAAAGCAAAACGTTAATTAATTAACCTAACTTTACTAATTAATTAAACCGTGAAAATATCACAAAGTCTCCATTTACTGTAGTGTTCGAATAGCCATTTGTCCAAGTTCGGTGTGAACGTCATATCTGACGTTGCTGTACAATGCTCAAAACTTTGCAAATGGAATTGTGCATCTTGGAAAATTTATTACGAAAGCAATGCAATAATCCTGAATTTATTTTACGTGGCACTTAAATGTAATTAAATTTAAAACACTTAATTAATTTAATTTGCTTTGAGACTGTTTTTCAAGCACAAGAATAATGCAATTATTTAGTATCTCACAAAGAGAAGAAAAGATAATTCCGAAAGATTTATATTTTTTAAGTAATTTATATAATTTCAGGTAATTTTAAAGATTAAGATAAAAATTTTAAGCAATCCGTATTTCATGTATCTTAAAAATAAAGTTTTGGCCCACTTTCACTGGAACACAATTAAAAATCTAAAAAATAGCACTTTCGATAGATGCATTCCTTACCCACACACAAATAATCAAATTATTAAGTTACTTTACTTTCCATTAAAATTTAATTTTTGAGTAAATTATTTTCGTTATTTTTAGTAAAATTTTAATTAAGTTCAGCTAACCCAACTCCAGCTATCCACTCTGTCCTTATCCTAGCAACAAAGGCTATCGAACTAAAGTTCACGGGAACGGTCTCCAGTGCCTATTTAAATATTCTAACCATACAAATATAGGTTAAATTTAGATAAATTACATCTTCCAACAACCAATAATTAAGTAGCACTGTATTTAGAGTTGTGCTCCGATCCGCAACTCCCATTGATTTTCTGATTTGAGTTTCTTAAGAAAACGCTTCAAAACTCACAGCTTCTCTGAGAAAGAGAATTTTTTATTCCCAAATTTTCATATTTTGGAAAATTTTATATCGATCCAGCTATTTCACACCAGAAAAATATTTGGTTTTAAATATTAGGATTTAATTTATTTTGAAAATATTTCAAAAAATATTCCACTTCTCCTCTTCTAACTCTTACGTCGTCATTGACGCACACACAAAGCTCTTACAAATAATATCCCATAATTTGAATCCTAATTTTTTTTTTCACCTGTAGAAGATGTGATTCGACCATTAAGATGCCTAAAATTACGTTTATTCACAGCATTCACAAAACGTTTTTGACGAAATCCCAAATAACAATGTAAACTGATTGCGTCGCAGAAAAATGGTGGAGGCAAAGTAACGCGAAGATTTTTGCAAGAGCTTCAAACGGAAGAATTTAAGTGGAGTAGAGAGGAAGAGTACCGAAATGCTATGCCCCTCCACTCTACTCCGCCACTGGGAGACCTTCAACCCACAATTTGCATGATTTCAGGCCAAGTTGACCCCGCCGTGACCTCTGACCCCGCTCATCGTGACCCCCGTCTCCTGACCTTTCTTTGGGTACCACAATGACCCCGGAACGATGCCCACCGCCCGAGTTATGACCCTTCAAAGTTTAGTACACACCCAAAGGAATTGCCTTCTGACTCAACTTTGACCTCCGAAAAATGCGGCTTCGGGTAGTCGAAAAATTTTCCTTTTCATGTCAAACTGATCCCTGGATGTTCTACTGTTTTTCTAGGACGCTCATTTTCGAAATTGTGTTTTCAAAATTTTCGAAAATTTGAAAAATGCCAAAACGAAGTTGAAAATTTAAGAGGTTTGGGGTGGAAAAGTGGCTATAACTTCTGTTAGGACCGGCGGAAGTGGACGGGACAAAAACAGGGGGTAGGGGGGATTTGTAGGTAATTAATTGTTGGGTAATTAAAATTTTGAGCCGTTGAAATTTTTTTAGATTTTTGTAAAATTGTGTCAAAACAAAACACAAGTTGGAGGGAGAAGAGAGTCTTGATTCGAGCGGAGTTGAAGGGGAAAAGAAGAGTGGCTTCTCCTCCGGCCGCACTCCTCTATAAAGCATTTCCAAACGACGCTGTGACCAAAATAAAGCTTTATTATTCCTTTGGAAATTGGGACAAGCACATCTGGGTCAACGCAAGAAGAGGTCAAGGACGAAGAACACTTTTGTAAACAGAGTTAAGGACGGGTAAGATAATTAATCTCAATTAACGCTACGTAATTGTTAATTAATCGAATCGAAGAGCTTTGCATGATGATAAACAGTACGGTAGCAAAGAATAAAAGCAATTAGCTTACATACAATACGGATTCTTCGAAAGCATATTGAAATCAAATGGCCTAAACTTAAATGCTGATCATAAATTTTGTTTTAAATATCGAAATTACCAAAAATCAGGTAATTATACAAGATTTTCGGAAATTTTTTATTCGAATTCAAAAATCGGTCTTACCTACGGACGCTGGGAGTTGTGTCGTGTTTTGGAATGTAATGTAATTCGAGTTTAGCAGAATTTTGGAAATCAAAAAATCCTTTTGGAAAATAAATATTTTGAATTGCCGAAGTTTGAGAATCAATTAATTAATTGTTTAGATTAAAATGATTTTTTTTTCATGATCTGTTAGTTTTATTTGAATGCTAATTGCAGATTTTTTTTCCGTATAGAATTAAACTGACGAGACAAACGAGAATGGCGGACACAGCCACAGCGACACCAACCGCTGCCCCAGCGCCGGCTGAAGTAAAGAAACCTATCAAGAAGGCGCTCGCAGCGAAGAAGGCACCTGGCGCCGCCAAGAGCCCCAAGGCCAAGGCTCCGAAATCCAAGCCAAGTACCCACCCGAAGATTTCCATCATGGTCGACGACGCCATTAAGGGCCTCGGCGAAAGGGGCGGGTCTTCACTCAAGGCCATCAAGAAGTACATCCTGACCAAGCATAAGGTCGATGTCGAGAAGTTGGCTCCCTTCATTCGCCGCTACTTGAAGTCTGGAGTCAAAACTGGATCTTTGGTTCAGGCCAAAGGGAAAGGAGCAAATGGATCCTTCAAGCTCCCGCAAAAGGGCGTCGTGGCCAAGAAGCCTGCATCAGCTAAGGCAAAGAAGAGCGTTGTTGTCAAGAAGAAGGCCCCATCTACACCAAAGGTCAAGAAGGTCAAGGCAGTGAAGGCTGTCAAGAAGGCAAGCATCTCGGGGGCGAGTCCCGCCAAGAAGGCGCCAGTAGCCGCCAAGAAACCAGCAGCACCCGCCGCCGCTCCGAAGAAGGCTCCCCTCCCGAAGAAAACGGCTGTCAAGAAAGCCACCAAGGTCAAGTCTCCCAAGCCCAAGAAGGTGGCCACCAAGAAGCCTGCTGCCAAGAAGGTGGCTCCAAAGAAGAAGTGAAGGGGCACTTAAAATGAAGACGTTCCCTTAAATCGGTCATTATTTAACGTTAACCTCAAAGTACAACTTAATTACTTGTTAGGAGGCTCGTTTAAAATTAATTGTTACGAGTCTCGTTTAAGTTTCCGAATGGGGATCCGGATACTGTTAGAATTAGAAAGCTAGTTATAGTTTACATATTTAAATTCAGCGTTCTCGTACAATGTTTAACATTATAATTGTGATTGAGTTGAGAAAAGCTTTATTTTGAAAAGTATTTATCCCTTACTGCTAGGAAGTACCCACCAGTTCGATCTCAGCTCAATACTAGTTTGTAATTAATTTCTCGTCTCCAAATTTATTTTAGTTATCGTTTATATTTTGGATCTTGACGACCTCACGGATTTACAATTAAATTTCGCATTGTTAAGTTACTTCATCTACCGTTTAGCTTCGAAAAATAAAAGCAATACTAAACCTTTTGACCCCAACTTACTAAGCGCTGAGCAAGTATTTTTTTGTTATTACTTATTTTTTTTTTTCAACTAACTAGATCGTGAAACACGAGACTTGGGACGTGCTTCCTAACCCAAAATTCCAATTTCAGATAAAAAAAACGGAACCTTTGAAGTAGTTGACGTCTAGAGAAGCTGAAACTATGGTTTTAAAGAAAGTTTATTACGGGAAGATGCTGCTCAAGCACAAAATAAGTGGTAAGTTCAAGCATTATTTAGAAGATAAAAATGGTCCCGAACTTAAATATAAATCTTATCAATAAGCAACTAATCTAAATCTACACTACAAATAAACGCAAGTCTTCTTGAGTCATTATGAGAGATAAGTGGGCTCCAGAAGAATAAGTACCCTCCCCTCAGTCACAGTCATAATCGCATCTATGAATCAAACGCATGAGTTACGATTAGGAACAAAGTGCTTGAGGGATCATGGTTGTTTAGTTGTATGCGTCAGCTAACCTTATTAGGTAGAATGGACGATAACGGTGGTTGGCGCTGCAGAAAAGTTACGACGCTTCGTATTGCCAGAAATGACGCAACAGGCATGGATGACCCCTGGGATGAAGAAGAGCAGCGTCAAAAGGATGTTGATAAGTAAGTCAGCTCCACAGCCGCTGGACATGAGGACGGCGAAGGGCGGCAGGAATAAGGCACAGATGTAGCTGCAGAAGTTCCCCATGGTCAAAAGGTCACGGACAGAGTCAATTCACCTTGTTTACACCGAAGGCCACTTGAGCTTGATGCTGGAATCAAAATATAACACCCACTTATTGGTCCATTCATTTTTGGCTAATCAGTTGAGTAATCGATTATCTCCGCCCAAAACATGAATCCTCATTGTTTATCTTTTAGTTCTAAGAATAAAGGCAATACACCCCCAAAATTACAATCTTGTTTGCTCTTACGTTTTCCTGTTTTTTTTTTCATTATGGATCAACTAAAGGCTTGTTATACCGGAAGTGCTTTTGCGAGTATCGTCCCTCGAAGGGTTAAAACTTAGATAAGAAACGCAGCGTACACGAAAGAAAGATTGGGTAGGTCTATGAATATCCTAGGCTACTTCAACTTTAGAGCTATTAGAATGACGAACGCTTCAGGAATGACTCATTGTCATTCATCCACCTCTTTATCATTTGCTTTGCTTAAGAGCGGATTACTTAAACATTGAATTAAATTTTAAAATATTTCTAGCAGAAGCGTGTTATTGATCCAACAGTACTAAAGTAAAAAATGTAAATGTAAATCGCTTGACCCTTTGGCCACAGGCGGCAAAGTACCCGGTGACAGTAACACTTACGGCTAGACGACAATGCACAACGAGCCAACTCATTAGCATTTAATACCAAGGTCAATGTGTCTGCGTCACCAAGTACAGTGCTCATTATACACAGAGGCGCGCAGGCGCTTAGCAAGGCTTAATTAGGTGTAACATTAAGAATTGGCAGCGGGTTGCATTGCATCGTAACAGGACCAGATATAATGTTCACAAATCACAAAGTGAAATAAAAAACGACCCTTTGATGACCTCACCTTCTGATCGATTGGAGAAACGATGATCTGATTAGGAGTTGTGAAGGCGAAGGGTCCGGGAAGGTTTAGCGTCTGGAAAAAGACAAAAGACAGTTAAGTCAGCGGCGCTGGAGCGGATCGCAGCGATATTACGAAAGACAAAGAGTTTCCTTTTGTGACGAGAAGACGAGGATAATCCGTTTCCGTTATTTATCCAGGGAAATTTAGAATTTCCACTTCCAGATTGGGCTCAATATTTCAATAAGACAGGTCAGGAATTCAGGATTACAATTAGTAATTAGATGTGCTTACCTGCTAAGTACCTGTGTATTCTCCCTGTCGTGTGAGTGTCGTTTTCCAGTGCAAGGGTAATTAGTAATTTGTCTGTTTCGAATTTCGATTACTGAAGAACGTCCTCCTCCTTCTGACTCCACTGGATCTCTGTCGCGTGAAACATGCATATGCATGCAAGCAAAGGACCAAAAATAGTGTTCTTTCTTCTCCGGTATACAATCCTGAGGGGCGGAGCCAACACGAAGCCCCGCCTCCCACTTAACGTCTCGTATACATAATTGGTGCATTTGTTTAGAATTTTACTCAATTTCTATGTTCTACAAATAATTTTATTTTTCTAAAATTTAAAGTAAGTTCTAAAACACTTAAATGCATGGAACTTACATACAGCCGTATTTCTGAGAGACGCTTGAGTTTGAAAAGCTGTAAAATAAAGATCCATAAAGGCTAAAGAGTTTGACTTATTGGCTATTTGCATATCGCTTAAATAAGTCGTATTTTTAATTGAATTTTAAGATTGGCAGCGTCGTTTTGTGATTTAAAAAAAGTAACGTCTCCGCTATCCAGATCAGATTGAAATGAAAATTGTTTTAAAGTTTCATTAGTTCGGCTGCAAGTGAAGCAAGAGCTCATTCTAAATTTTCTTGTTCTAAAACAGGTGAACAGAACACCTGGGAACTGTTAGCATGTTACAAGATTTTTTGATTTATTCTTTTTCTAAAAAAAAAACGTCGTTGAAAAAGCACGCAAAGGTCACAACAATTGATGCGCTGCAGCGCTGTTGGTTTAAAAAAAAAATGCCGAAAAGCAAACACAAAAGAAGGACCTCTTTGTCTGCCCTTGGAAGTTTCCACCAATCAATAAGCTCCGCACCCACTTCACTTTCTCCACTTTCACTTATACACAACAAATTGAGCTCAATTTGGGAAAATCTTAAGACAACCATAAGTGTGTACTTAAGGGCTTCATGGCTGACACGACGCTGACGAGGATCTGGTCCACCGTTGACATTGCGCTGGAAACCAGGGACAAGTGGCTGGAATTCATTAAATCAGCGTATCAGCGTCCCTACTATGACCTCGACTACTTGTCTAAAAAACTACAGCACTACGAGACCTGTCAACAGAGCCTCAAGGAACCGGAAGCAGTACTTTTGGCACTTGTCTTTCAATCGTAAGTTTAAAAAAAGATTTTTTTTATTTTAAAACAAGAACTCGTTTGAACATAAATTCTAAAAAAAAAAAACCGTTGCAGTATACACTACTCCTCCAACTCGGAGGACAATCTGGAGCGATGCTTAGAAAAGTTTGGAGAATTCGCTACCGAGGCTGGTCTAAATGAGGTTATTTAAAAATTCAGCGTTTCTGTTTAAATTTTCTTTGAATAATTTGTTTAATTTTGCAATTTGCAGTCAAAATCTGGATTAGTGAAAGCAATTACCGAACTGATCCAAATATCTGTGTCAAACTCTTCAAACGAATTTTGGGAAGATGGGACATTTGGCCAAGAAGATTCCCATTATTTTCTGGACATCAATTTTGCACACTTGGCGGACGAATGGGAGGACTACAAAACGTTTTCCGACAAAACAAGAAACGAATACGAGTTTCTTAGTGCTGAAAATTATACAAAGCTGAGACGGAAAGTAATTTAAAAAATAAAAAATTAAATAATAAATTTATGTAATTTTAAAGATTTGGGTGTTGTTTGAAAATTTTACCAAATATTTAAACAAACGTATTTTTAACAGTAAATTATTTGTTTTTCAGGTACTTCAGAGCTTTCTCCATATCCCCAACATTTATGCAACTGCCCAATTTAGAACTCAACATGAAGGGAAAGCAAGAGAAAATATTAATCGAGAAATTGCGGAGCTAAATTAACGTTTTTATTTATTGACTCGTAAAAATTAATTCACTCAAGACGATGTATAGATGATATATAATGATGCTCTGTATAGCACTTATGCAAAAGTCAAGGTGTCACTGTCTCGCTTTTTCTGAAGTAGAGAGATATTTATTAAGTTTAATTAAAAATTATTTTGTAATGCTTTAATTTTACATGCCGAAGCACGACCTCAAAGTTCGATTTTAAGGAACCCGAAACCTGGATAAATACCGATACTCAAACGAACTTTGTTAAATTAATAGTTTTGCGAAATATCAGATTACTACATGATTACACAACCTAAAGTTGGCGACTGCGGTTCCTTTTTCAACATGAACGTTTGGAAAGATAAATTATAGAGCAATGACCTTTACAGACTGCGACAAGGTTTCGATTTCAAATTTCGAACACTCGATATTCAAATTTCCATTAACTCCTCTTCGTCATCATTCTCATCGAGAGAGGTCATCGTATTAATTAGCGTTGCCGAAAGGATGGGTGGTTGCTTGGACTGTGACGATTTGCTGGTCGGTGGTACTCCCGGTCGTTCTCGATCGCTACGTTCCTTTCGATCTCCTCGATGGACCGCACGGTCCTTTTCCAGCTCTTGTCGAATTCGCTCCCGCTCCAGCTTCTCTCTATCCTTCAATTCCCGACTTCTTTGTTCAGTCTTTTCCAATTTGACATTTTCCTTAGACGGATCTACTCGATCTAGAAGGACGATACCGCCCATCTCGCGAGACAGGTTATTGGGAGAGTTGGCACGGACAGAAGTAGTTTGATGATCAGTCGAGAAAAGATTTGGACTCATGGGGGCTGGAGAGTGCATTTCCGTGGGACTGCTAATGCTAACCTCTGGATGCTGAGTGAATACCGAAAGATCTCCATAATCAGGAACTTTGTCACGGGCTTGGTACTGGAGGGGCAAGTATGTTTCCGAAGTGAGCTCTTGCTTGTTCTCAGTCTTAAGTAACTTGAAGTCTTCTGGAGAAAAGTTGGCCACTGCTAGGGACCGGAGTATGTCCAACATTGACTCCCGGATGTCTCCGGGAACTTGCTCTGAAAATTAAAAAAAAACTAGAATTACTAGAAAACTAGATAAACTTTATTTCTCTAGGTCTCGATAATCACAATGATGAGAGCACGAAAGATGCCTGATTAGATCAGATAATCAGCCAGCGTCAGTGCGCTACCTCAGAACCCTTGTTTAACTAAACGCTTAGGAGATTAATGTTATTCAATTACCTCTTCCGAAAGGAATTACATCGCAGAGCATGTGAGATATATTGACATGTTCAATTCCCTCGTCCTTGATGTATTGCGTGCAGCGATCACGTACCCTACCACTCCAGCCCGAAAATCTGAGTATATCGCTCAAATGACTCTTGAAGCTGAAAACAATTTCACTTCCACTTTAGCAGAGTCAAGGACATGACCTCAATTAGCGGTAGAATGAAAATGACCACTTACGTATTGATTTTTCCACTCCGTACCAAGTCCTCGTAAATTAAGTTTCGATACCGGGCGACGGCAGCCTCGTGCGACCCTTTGCCTTTGTCCGCTTCAGACATTCCAGTCCAGCATCCAGCTTATTCATAAACCAATTACCAATCAATCAACAATCACTTAAATCAGAATTACTTCTTTGAGTTTGGCTTACCAGTTACCAGTGGATTTCGTTTTGATGGTTAGGTGTAGGTCATAGGTTAGGTTCCAAGTTATTGACACGAGGATTGACACTCGACACTCGATGTCAATGTCAACCACTTGCGACTAAACATTTTTTGTCAACCGTACAAATGTTGTTTTAAAAAATGTTCTTAAAAATGTTGAAAAAAGTAAAAAAAAAATGTTGTTCTTTTATTTTGTCTTTTGATGTTTGAATGAAATTTTGACAGATCCGGAAGATCACGCGCCGCTCTCTGGCTCATAGGCGTCTGATTCGCTAATCATACGCAATTACTAAGGTGTGAATTTAAAGTGTTTATCAACGTGTTATGAATAGCAAATAGAGATTAATCAACGAAGATAATGTGGTGGCATGCCCGATATTTCGTTTAGTAATCTGCGGAGGTAATTAAAAATTTCACGGTGAAAAATACTGCCAGTATTACACCGTGGCAGGTTATACTCACCGCACGGTGCAATTAACCAGGCGATAAACAATAACGCCTAATGATTCTCAATTATACTAATTGCGTATTCAAAAGTAATCTGTGAATAAGAAAACTCTCCAGTGAGATTATTAAGTCCTATTCAGTGAGCACCGCACCACCATGGACAGCACCTTCAATTACTCCTCCACGGTGCTCTCCGATGCTCTTGACGAAAATGTCTCATCCACCTCCACGGTGCCCTTCATTATCGTCGAAGAAAAGGTTTCCAATTACTGGTCCGAGCTGCACGTCGCCGTGCAAATTGTCATCGTTCTCTCTTCCATTGTCTTCGTGGTCGTGACCTCCTTCATGATTTACGTTGCTCTCTACGCGAGGTACTCGAACAAGAAGGAGCGGAAACAAAATTCAATTGTGATTGAACAGGAAGAAGCGATCATCGAAGCCCGACGAAGAAAGCATCTCTACGCTCACAAAGAAAGTTTCAAGAAGAGTGACGTCTCAGTTGTCATTACTGAAAGTTCCTCCGAAGATTCGCTGTCAGCGCAAGATAAGCATGTTGTATCGAAACGGCGACATTCAACGACGACCGAAGTGTTTTAATTGTCAACTTTGACTTAAGTCCTAAATTAATTGCGATCTGGATGACTTCAAAGGGTTGCTAAAACTAAAAACAGGGACATGGATGAAAATGACCACAAGGCGGTTAGAAGAGCTTTTAAGAAGAATGGAAGTTACACAGACAGAGCACTATGTATTGTTGTAAATAAATAACTTGAGTGAAGCGTGGCGCTGTTGACGAGTAAAATGGTCGTACAATTATTCTTGTCGAATTTCGACAACGATTGATTTGGCAGCGAGGTCATACATAGTCCGACTATGGTCGAATTGGAAGAGCGTGAAGCAGAAGGGGAAGAGAATGGCGAGACTTATGTTTTTGATGAAGGAGCGCAGAAACGCCCTCTGGAAGGGGAGGAAGGCGCCTGGAGAGACGAGAACGCTCGTTGACGGTGGCCAACCGGGAGCGGTGTTGTTTCGAATTGGTATTATTTGGTTGCTGCAGTCGAAGACCCGTAGGCCCATGAAGCCTTTCCCTGGGGTTGCCCCGCCCTTGTACAGGCAGTAAGTCTGAAAGTGACAAAAAATACTGTACTTGACAAATACTTGATCGGGATACATCTTCTCGAAGCATCACGAGTAGTTTTGGGTTTTACCTCAAAGAAACAGACAATTATGCGATGCGTAACTTCCAGCACAAATAGCTCCCAAGATATGGTCATTGCAAGTTCAATGAGGTCGCCCGACTCTTGCAAAGCATCCAAATCCACGTTATCGAGGTTACTTTTCGATAAATAACATTAATTTAATTTCAGCCGATTTCAATTTGTTTTTCAATAAATCCAATGTTTAACTTACATAAGTTCAAAGTTTTCGATGATAGTAAATGTGACGAAGAGCTTGACGACCAATAGAAGTAGAAAGTCAATACACTCGGCCACAACTCTTTTCCAAAGAGGAGCAACGTTGAAAGCTACCATTCAAGAAGCATGGTACAATAATATGAAACATGTTGTTTGTGTCAAAGTATTAGTAGTATATAGCTTATATCTTTACCAATAACTATTGTGTTTTGGTTGGTACGAAAACCACGAATCGGTATTTGCTGCACGTTGAGGTTGGGTTCGGCAAAGTTGTTATTGTTCATAACATGTGGATCTCCAGGATTGAAATTTCCATTTGGAAACGTCGCGGGTCCTCCTCCACCGCCACGGTTCCACGGTGGGTACATCATTCCCAGGGCCGTGTAATAGGCCGAAACAGCACATTCCCTTTGCCAGTACGCCCGTCCAAGCCAATTTTCCATTTGTTTACAGTACTCCGTCATGCTCCCATCGTAAGCCTTATACTCAACTTGCGCTGGAGGAGGAGCGCTAGTTCCTTCAGGAATAGTTTGATCGGAAGAAGCGGATTGCGTTGAAGTGGAAGCCCCAGGCTGTGGAGGAGTGTTTCCGTCGTCTGCCATTATGTTGGCCCAAATGTCTTTTGTAATGAATACTAATTCGAAGCTTGACTAAGGTACCCTGGAACATTTCAATTCACTTTAATTTATAATTAATTAAAAACGGTAATGTAATTAACATGAACAATTTATTACTACACATGTTACCGCTCGTTAGTCTTAACCTTATTTTAGAAACTTCGTAGTAGCTTACCTTCACTTCAACCTTCCAAAAGACAATATCCGACAGTGAATAACTCCCTATAAATTGCAAATTTACGACTAATTAGGTTAGGCTCATTAATTAAACTTGGTTTGTTAAAAATTACAATAATGTCTGTCAAAGTCAATAATAATTGATTTCAAAATTAAAGATTTATTTTCACAACTTATTTACATTTTGTAATTTTTTATTTTGCAATCTCCAATTTCGCCAAATGGCAAAAGCGACGCTCGCAGTTCGCAAGCAAAAAGTGAAGATGATGCGATGCGAAAATGCGATCAAAAAAGGGAGAAAATGGATTCTACAAAATCATGAAAAGTCATAAAACGAAAACATAATTCAATAAATTACCGCAGATTCAAAGGATCTAAACGTCAAACTTTAAATTAGACAATTATTTATTTTCCCAAATAGGATCGAGTAGTTCGCAATCGCAACAGAAGACGAGGCGAGCGTTCGCTCGAAAGCGTGTTTGAGTGAAACTCGTAACTCCTAACTCGGCTTAGTTCGCGATAATTCAAGAATTTCTAGATTTTCGAAAGCTATGACTACTCCAGTCCCACTCCATTAGAAATATTTTGAGGAGTGACAGTTGCAAAAGTTTGAAATACAGAATTAATGTTGGCAAGTTAACGTATTGGAAAAGAATACAAGTAGAACGGAATAAATTGTTCGGTTGGATTGGATCAAACGGTGGGTAGAAAACGTTTCAATATACTTGCTAGGTGAAGTAACTATTCATGTGTTTAAATCTCTCACAATTTGTAATTAAACTACTTTATTTTTAGTACGCAATATTTCAAACCTAATTGTTGTAAAACTGCAACGGAAACTCTGTCCGCTGCCGGAGAAATGTCAAAAAAGTGGACTCGAGGTGGGGTACGATCCCACAACCTCTCTTCACCGGGGAGATGCTCTACCATTTGAGCTACTCGGTCCCATTGACATTTTCTCCTCTATTGCCTTTACTTAGCTTGCACGAGTCATTTGCTCGGCATCCGCTATAAAACTGGAGCTTTGGTTGATGTGGAAAATGAAATAGTTACTTCAACTTGATAAACTGTCCTCTGTTTGCTCAATTCAACCAAATCCGCAAATATGAAAAATACAATTTCATGCGGGCAGTGTGGGGGCGGTGCGCTCCCCCAATTCCAACATACTGGGAAATTGGTGGGGAGCCAATGCATTTTTGATTTTCTTATGGAGTAGTGGGACACAACCGTGTGAGAGAGAAGCGAAGCGTACAAACAAACACGGTTGTCATCATAACAAAGCTATGACACTGAAAAGTCGTTTCTACCATTTCTCGTCTGTAAATATCAAGTCTTTGCGCTAGGTTTAATTTTGAAATGCATTTCGTTCTGTACCCAGAGCAAAATGGCAAATGCCATTCATTTGTGAGCGACGTAGACTTGAAATAAAATTGAACCCCGATTTTCCCGCCAATTCTAGAATTCAATTTTTAACAAGTTGGTGACAGCGGGAACAATGTGCCTGCATTCAAATACTAAATTAAAGAATTCACTTGACTTTATAGAAAAAGTACTTTTTTGACTTTTTAAAAGTCTTCTTTCGTTGTCAATTAATGATTAAGTTAATTAATTAATTACCTTTCATCGGTGACTTGTTAAGGACAGTTCTGCTCTACGATGTCTTTGAAGGAGGCCTTACTGGAATGCATGCAAGGAACCCTCTCCCCTGACGGGGCACTGAGAAATGCTTCTGAAGACAGGCTCAAAGTACTGGAAGTCACTGAGCACTTTGGCGTTGACCTCGTTGAAATCATTCTGGAGCCAGCCTATTCCCCACCGCTGAGACAACTCGCCAGCGTCCTTCTGCGTCAATACGTTGACACACACTGGACATCAGTCGCCGACAAGTAAATTGACTCTTGGAAGAGAAGCTTTTTAATTGATTGACTTTCATACTTTGGTTGGGGTATAGATAAGGTTTCTCCTGTATAAGTTGATGATTTGTCTTCAGATTTGCCGTGCCAGAGTCGACCGAGGAAGTCAAAGACAGACTCAAAACGATGCTGCCTTTGGCCCTCTCCGAGCCTAACAGCAAAATCCGTAATTCCGTTGCTTCCGTAATATCGAAAATTGCTCATTGGGATTGGCCTGAAAGCTGGCAAAGCTTGTTTCCAATTTTGTTGCAGAATTTAAAGGATCCCAAGGTATGCCGGTGTTGAAGAACCTCGCAATAGAACTAAAACTAAAGTTCCATTGAGAATTTTTTTTGGGTTCAGGGTGTACAAGGAGCAATGAGAGTTCTGACAGAGCTGATCAAAGAAGTCACTGACGCAAACATTCTCCAAGTTGTGCCAATTATCCTGCCAGAAATGCTCCGAATTTTGAACGATCGTGTAAACTATACTGTAGACACAAGGACGAGAGCTGTAGAAATTTTTCGGTATGTTTAAGCCTTTCTGTTGCTACTGTGGCCATGGTTTTGAGCCATCAAATATTTTTTTTAGTACGACTGTGCGCCTCATAACAACAATGGTAGAGGTTGACAAGACTGTTATGAATACGTACTTAAGCCCGTGCCTGGAACCATTTCTTCAGCAATTTGTCGCATGTCTTCAAGAGAGAAGCACAGAGTACAAAGTGTACGGCCTTCAGAAAAGCATCGTGAAATGCATTTCTCTCCTCCTTCGTCAAATTCCCAAGAAAATGAACCCATTTCTCCAATTTATTCTTAAGCCCGTCTGGGACATTCTTACTTCCAATATTGACGAGTTTCGTCTCTACTACAACGGTGAAGCTGATGATCCCGACGTTGACTCAGATGGAGAAGAATGTGGGATCGAGGGAGCAGTATTTGCTGTATTTGGACTGATTCAGATAATGTTGGAGGCTCCGTCGATGAACGCATTGGTCAAGTCTGGTCTTGTTGACTTGATTTACTACATCATATTTTATATGCAAGTACCGCAGGTGCGTACTGAATATTTACTTTCGATTTTTCTTGTTCCTAAATTATGATTGAGCTGCTTTAATTTAGGAGCGCGTCGAATCATGGATTTCGTCTCCTCCAACTTTTGCAGCTGACGAGGACGAAGACAATGCAACATATACGCTGCGCGTTTGCGCTCAGGATCTGTTGGTGCTCGCTTGTGATGAATTTCCAGAGGAGTCTTACGCTGCTTTGGGGCAGGCCGTTGACAGGCATTTGGCTGGACCGACTGATTGGAGACTGCAAGAAGCCTGCCTCTACGCTGTTTGCTCTCTGGGAACTCGAATTGTGAAACCTGTAGGAAAAGACGCTGATGGATCTCCGATGACCAAACAACAATATTTCAATATTCATGGATTCATTCAAGTAATGAAGGAGAAAACTATTCTCTGACTTTTAATGCTAATTATCTAATTTTGATTACTTATTTTAGAATATTGTGTTTCCTGGCTTGTCTTCTCCCGATATCCTTCTGGCTGGAAGGTGTCTTGTACTCGGAAGCAATTTTTGTACTGTTTTGACTCCGGACTTAACTCGACAGTTCGTGCAAGCTGCTGCCCAGGGTATAATTCAACAGGACAGGAACTTGATTTCAAAAATACTTGCTACCAAAGCTGTTCATACATTTGTAGAACAGGCGAAGGAAAATTTGACAGTGAAAATGGTATAAAATTGTACACTTTCAGATTTTTATTTTCGTTTTCTCACTTTATCTTAACTTGCAGGCTCTCCTTGAATTTATTCCTGCAGCTGTCGATTCTCTAATAAATTTCGCTGCAACGCAACCCGTAGAAATTTCTTCAGACTGTTTGGAAACTATGGTACAAATGCTGCAGCTAGATGAAGGGTTCACGGCTTCAATTGGACAGAGGATGACCACATTAGCAATAGCCTGTTTTGTTAAATTTAATGACGACCCAGTGATTTGCCCGACGTTGGAAGATCTAGTACGAGCTCTCTGCCAAAACCAAAGTTGCGTACTACCACTGCAGCAGCGATTTACACCAACGCTGGTTTCATTCTTGAACAGCGCAAATCCTGACATGTGTAAGTTTTCCTAATAAAATAATTTTGATTGTAGCGCTTGGTCATCTGCTTCGGCTATACCACGTTGCCATTTTGATTTTACTGTAACGATCTAACTTCTAACCAGCTAACCAAGCAGTACTAATATAATTTATCCAGTTTTTTTTTACATTCAACTTTTTATTTTATACAACAGCGGGCGCTCAAGGCGTGGCTCTGGATATTTTGTCTGTCATCATCAAAGCTTCGCCTCTTCCATTGAGCCCTATTCTTATGAATGAGGCCTTCCCGGCAGTAATTAATCGCGTTTTTAATTCGGATGACCATACTGTCCTTCAAAATGGTGGCGAGTGTTTGCGCGCATTCACAGCGACATCGCCTCATCAAGTTTATGAATACAGGTAATTTTTCTAAATGTTTTCTTAAATTTTCTAGATTAGATGTTTTTTCCTTTAATTTAAGTATTTTTTAATCAATCAAAATTGATTTGTAGAGACGCAGAAGGAAACTCCGGTTTGGTTCACGTAGTGGAGCTGGCCTGTCGACTGTTGAACCCAACGACTTCCGAGTTCTCGGCTTCTTTTGTGGGGAAATTAGTAACCACTCTCATTATGAAAACTGGTGATAAACTGGGAGATCAATTGGAACTTTTACTGCGTGCAGTTCTGAGCAAGCTCCAGGCAGCTGACACTCTTAGCGTGATTCAGAATCTTTGCATGGTATACGCGCATTTAATCAATACGCAGATAGAAGCGGCCTTGAACTTTTTGGACAGTGTTCCTGGACCCACAGGTATGAAAACTCAAATCTAAGGGTCAAAGTTTAGAGTGTGAAAGAACAATTAATTGTATTTAGGCCAATCAGCTCTTCATTTTGTCATGACTGAGTGGGCCGCACGGCAGCAGTGCTTTTTCGGCGTCTTTGACCGAAAGGTGAGTGCCATGGCGTTGAGTAAGCTCCTGCAGCACGGTGTAACGCAGAACGATATCAGACTGTCGCAAATCCAAGTCAAGGGAGATCCGATTCAGGACCCGAATAACGTGCGCGTTACCAGGAGTAAGTCCGCTGGGAAGCCGGAGCAATGGACTGTGATCCCTCTTCTCGTTAAAATTTTCAAATTACTTATTCACGAACTGTCGACCTTTACCTACGAGGAGTATGAGTCGGAGACGTCAGACTCGGACAATGAAAAGGAGAATGAAGGGCACGGACTGGGAACGCCGCACGGTTTTGTCGGGGACGACATATTTCAAGACGTTACAGAACTGCTGGATGATCCGGAAATTCTTCATGATCCTATCTACTCGATGGATTTGGAATGCTACCTCAAGAAGTTCTTGGGAGACTTCAGTACGCATGTCTACTTTGGAGAGTTCGTTCAGCACTTGACTCCTCTCGAGAGGAAAGTTCTCCATTTGGCTGGAATTACTTGCTGATTTTTCAATTGATTTATTTACATTCACAATCACCAAAAGCTTCTCTTGTAACTTTCTTCTAAAACTAAATTACCAACCGCTGTGATCTGCGCCACTTCTAATTAACTGTTCCTGTATCGCAATAAACTGCTGCAGACAACTTAATTTTAAGACAAAGCGTTCGAATTTACGTTTAGAAAATTTAAGAAAGGCAGTGTTAGTCAATTTTAAAGTGGGAGACAAGGTTTTTAAGCAATGTAATTGATACGCTTTAACAGCAGCAAATATTTGACTGTGCACCAGTATTCACTGGTTTTGGTTGGCAAAGCTTTGATTTTCCATTGCTGTCAAAAATGACGGTACATTGAAGTGTGACGGTGTGACAGTTACCGGTGGCCTTGTCTCCCATGTCACCCTGGGACGGTGTCATCGAGTGACCATTTTGGTCAGGGTAAAGTTGAGGTTGTCGTCCGGTCATGGTTTGCTGAACGTAGTGCTGAGTTACTGGTGTCATTTGTCCGGGGTAGTATGTCACAATTCGTCGCTGGTAGACTCGGCGTCCATTTGTGATTGGATAAGATGTCATCATTGGCATTTCACCGCCCAAATTAGTCATTTGCGAGTATGCGCGCTGGACTAATGAGTCTTCGGTAGCATGTCCTGGGTACGCTGTTGAGGGCCGGGTATGCGAGCTGCCGCCATATTGGCTCTGGATCGTTTCTGTCCTTTGGACATGACCGTTTTGTGGGGGTGTTTGAAATACTGCGGACATATCGGTCTGAGTTTCATGGGCTCGTCCATTTGGTTGCGGTGCTTGAAATACTGCGGAAAGATCGGTTTGTGTTTCATGTACGCGCCCACTTGGTTGCGGTGCTTGAAATACTGCGGAAAGATCGGTCTCTGATTCATGGACGCGCTGTCCCCTGCCACCCATTCTCTGATTGTTGTCGTACTGCATTTGGACCGTGTCCGTTCGGGGATGGTGACCGTTTTGTTGCGGGGATTGGAATACTGCCGAGAGATCGGTTTTGTCATGAACCTTTGGGCGTCTGCTGCGTTGTGCTTGGGTTTCGGTATCGACTCTTTGCGCATGACCGTTTCGTTGAGACGTTTGAAATGCTGCAGAAGTTTCGGTCTGCGATGAGTGGACTTCTGGACCTCTTTGTGGGT
>JAQFYP010000258.1:0-27730 GCA_034694865.1 Bilobella braunerae | reverse complement strand
GGTTGCCAATGGAAAAACATTGAAAGCCATGGAACAACTAGGCCCCAAATGACCTGAACAAATGTATGAGAAAATAATCCCTGCATCCTACTTGTCGTTAACCTAACAAAATGTGTAGTACGCTGATGGGTAGTTTGGTGTATTTTTTCATTTATCAAAACCCACATTTTTTTGTGGTTTCGGGCAGTTTTTATAAAAAAAAAAAAAAGTATAGTTAATTTGTTATTTGTAATTAGAGTTTTTCCTTGTTCTAAATTAAAAACCATGACTTTGCACTATAAACACTAAATGGGCCACCACCGTGGAGAAAGACTTTACTGTTAAAAAAAATACTCTGTTTATTGCCTTTAACAACTTTTGTAAATGTCATTTTTATTTTATGAGTGAATGAAAAATCGCTGAAATTTTTTGAAGGCGCTGTAAAATAGTATTCAAACAATCATTTTACCACTAACTAAGTATAGTCACACATGCTTTAGCGCGGTTTTACCGTTTAAGATATTGACCGTTAAAATGCGGTGGTACGCTAAACGAAATAAAAAAGCGATAAAAATAAGTTTATTGCAAAATTCACTCTTAATTTGCAAGCTGTTACTATGTGAAAAAAAAGTTTGCTGGGGCCTTTGTGAAGGTTTAAAGTCCACTTTTTGAACTAGGAGAGCAACATAAGTGAAAATTCATGCGCAAGAGACATTGTTTTAGACATTTAGATTAAAAATTATAATAAATATGCCAGTGCTGGAAAATTCAATTTCGCGCATATTTAATTGTGCTTCAGTATGCTTACATCAGGACAAGAACGAAAACCGAAAACACTAATTGAAAGGCAATTTGATGACGGGGCCTGGTTGTCCAGTGGTTAAGCTTTCAATGCTTCTCCACTGGCATTCGGAGATCGAGGGCTAGCTTCTCCATGGAGAAAAATAACGTCGACGTTGCTGGTCTCAATCACCCCAATAGAAAAATTGGCAAAAGGACGATAAGCGTCCATGCTCCAGTGATGACAGATGGGGCAAAGGAACTCTTATGGGGATCTCTCGCCTGTTATCTAAATCTGGACAATTTGCATATGCAGATTGATAACATGGAAGCATAAGTCCAACCAAGGAGTTCTTTAGGGAAGAATCCTAACTCTCTCCGTTTAAGCGCCTGGCATGTGGATGGGATGATTTGGCTGTACAAGTTATCCTGACATCCAACAAAGGTGCGGAGACTATAAGGAGGCCTTGGTTGTGTATCTTGTAGAGTTATTGCAATGGGCCCGTCTGTGGCTGAGCGGTGTGGGTAGAAATATCCCCCCCCCCCGCAATAAAATACAAGGCATTTTGATCAAACTAAATGCGGAGCCAAGTTGTTATGTGGTTAAGCACTCAATACCTAATGGCACATTAAACTTTACTTTAGGCTCGCACTTTAGACTTAGCAACCTGGGATCGAGACCAGCTTCTCCATGGAAAAAATAACGTCGACGTTGTTGGTCTCGATCACCCGAAGATAAACTTGCCAAAAGACGATAAGCGATCACGCTCCAGAGAAAGCAGAAGAAACGACAGCACTCTTATCGGGGTGGTCTCTCGACTGCTAGCGTGTCTAGGAAATCTGCATATGCAGATTGATAGCGTGGGGGTGTCAATCAAGGAGTTCTTTAAGGAAGCATCATAACTGTCTACGTTAACGCACTTGTAGTGGATGGAATGATTGTCTGTATTGTGTATTCAATCTCCGATTCCAACAACGTTGCGGAGACGGCAGGGAGAATTGGCAATGTATATTACGAAGTTACTACAATGGGCCCCAATTGAGGCCTGAGCTATTTGCGGGTAGTAATACCCCCTGCATTCAAATACATACATACAAGGCATTTCGAGATAATTCAAACTATTTAAGAGTGAATGTAACTCCCGCAGAACGCTTACAATTGGGTATTTTAACAGTAATAAAATATTATGCTTCTTGCTTTTATTAATCTTTAACCTTTAACACTGGATTTCAGTCATTTTTATGTATTTTGATTATATTAAGACAAAACCATGTAGTTAGGTTGTTGAACTTAAGTTTATGCTGTTGTTTGTATTCTGAAAGTTTGTTGACAGATGTGAACTGTCATTTTGTACACGTGTCAAACCTTAGTTGTAGTTTATGTTAAAAATAGAGTTACGTCACATGGTAACGGAGGAACAGTCGCCTATAAAAAAAAAGGCTCCGCTCAATGTAGTCGTGTTTAGTCAGTCCTTAGTCGACCATTAGTTTGTTGACTGTTCGTTGGTTGATAGGTCATGTAGTCGGTAGTCATGAGTGGAAGTCAATTGTAGAGATTCAGTCAAGTTCAGTGACATTTGTGGTTGACTGAAGGGCTGAATCGTCACAATATGTATTATTTTCATATTTACATTAACTATTACAATAACTATTATATCTGAATTCAATTTTTTCGGCCACAAGAGATGATGAAGTAGATTCACAATTAGTCTTTCTAAGTTCAGATGAGTAACAACCACCAACTTCTACGTCTTTAGTTATACTCGATCAAAAAAAGTCAAGAACCCAACCACACTATATAATCTAGACAAATCACCTTTCAAGTCATTTTTAGCAGAATAAAGCCTTGAATTTATTTAAATTCTGCATTTCTGAAAACTACTGCTGATTAGGCACAAAAGTAAATATTTTAAATGAAAATTACATTTTACTGGAACCAACGTAAAATAATTTACCAAACCTCTGCGCGTGAAAATCATCTGTTAACAAAGTTCAACAAGTGTCCCAATCTCAATTTAGAATTCATAGCCGTCAATTCAAACTAAAGATCACGAGTTATTTTATAAAAACGTTAATTTAAATCATTTCCTGTCCTATTGTATTATTGTATTATTTACCTGTAACAATTTAAGAGCACGGCGTTCCCAAAATGAGTCGCAATTTAAAAATTGAAGTGCTTCCATTTGAGGTAAGTGCTATGCCACAAATTTAAATTGATACTTGTTACTACCTATGTCATACATATGTTTTCAGTTGATCTCTGTGATTTTGGCACAAGTTGACTTGTAAACCCAATTGTATCTTCGACTCGTTCGTCGTAAATGAAATCAACTTCTTTCAACTTATTTAAGCAAATTGAATGAACCCAGCATACATTTACTTACAACAAAAAGGATTTGTGATTTTAAGACTTTAAGTCAACGGGGGACTGGGAAAGGCACAATCCTAAATCACTAGATCCCAACAATCCTGGAAGACTAAAGTACTTAAAACTGGAATTGGAAAAATCAGACAATATTCAACGGAAGTCGGTAATTTGGTCGAAAATAAATGGTAGAAAATAAAAGGTCGAAAATAAATGGTCAAAAATAAAAGGTCGAAAATAAATGGTCGAACAAGTAATTTGGTCGAAATGGTAAAATGGTCGGAAATAAAAGGTCGAAGATAATTATTCCCACTTCAACGCTTAAAAATTACTTTGACTACATCCTGTAAATCGTTGGTTGAGTGACGAGTTCCTTTCATTGCTCCTGCCGCCGGTGGCACGTAGCTTGGGGTCTATTTAATGAACCCGACGAGCGAAGCGAGGAGGGGCGGTATCCCAGTTATTTCCGCTTAGGTCAAACGGCATAATCCGTTCAAGTTAATTGTTATCACTCCATCACAAACACATATGAGACAATATGCATATGTCTCTCGTCAAACATATCCATTGGGTGTCAATTTTGCTAAGATTTAAATATGACAGTATAACACAAAATACATACTTCTACACGGGCTGAATATGTTCTAGATAAGCTCAATTGCTGCCCATGTACAAATTCAATGATAATCTCATTTAGTAGCACCACATTATTTACAAAAATTCTATCGACCAACATTGATTTGGTTTCTAATGCAAATTATCTAAAAGGTTTTGAATTTGTAGCTCACTGTATGATGTTTTACTTACGCCGAGGTAAACTTGTTTCAAATAAAAGTGGAGTTTGAATACTGTGCACAATTTTGCAGAAAATAAAACAAATTTTGTGCTCACGACTTGTAGTCCGAGGGGTTAAGACCCTTGTCCTAGCTTGGGTAGGTGCCGAGGTCGAATCCCGGCAGCCGCACAAAAAAAGTGAGTGGTGTTGTAGTGGTGAGTGGAAGCCTCGACAGTTGCGGTCGTGGGTGGTGTGCTGGAGCCGGTATGCGTGGGACCGTGTTCGGCCTCTGCCTTAGCAAGAGGCTCCTCGGTGGTTAACCCCCCGTCCACAGTCTAGCAGAAAGCTTTTTGCCTCACTCCTCGGAACTTCCGAGTTAACTCACAGGCCGAGACCACACTACCCCATTCACTAGCACAAGCATAAGCATTTTGATCATTCCATAGGCGTAAATAGCTGTCAACAGTCTGTCAAATAGCATCAAATTTTGTGAAAGTTTACACATCGGTTAGGTTTAGGTTGATACGCTGAAATTTAAAAAAAAATTAAAATATGTTAAAAAAGAAAAATAGTAAGGGCTACACACTGTAGGCTTTTAGAAAAAAATCTCAAAGTTTGTTTTATTATCAAAGTAAAAAAAAAATAGCAGACGGATCTTCAAATAGATTACCACTTTTAAATATTACAAATATTTGCAGGAGCAATGACGTTAAAATTGCTTTAGAAAATAGCAATACGTTCAAAATTACAATACGAACAACACGAGAAAATGGTCTTGGAATTTACTAATAAATTAATACTACCCTATGGTTTCATCCCCAGTTATAAAGATTTAATATCAACCTTAATTAAATTAAAGCTCTTTAAGCTAATCTATTTATTTATTTATTTAAAGAATTCTTGTTAACTCCCCACGGGTTCTAAGGCCATGGAGCCAAATTAATTAATTAAATCAGTTTTGTTAACTACCAATAGAATCCGCTTAGTAATTAAAACTAAAGATTAGGGTACAAAATCTGTAATATATCAATAACAATTTCAACGAAGTTTCGTTACTCCAATTTCATTTTTCTTTTGATGTACAAGTTTTACATGTCAGTTGTTGACTAATTTTAAAGGAGCTTTAATTTTGAAATTTTGATTTCATTACTCTAAGAAAGGTTTTGAAAATCCAAGGAGCGAAGAAGTGGCCGTGTTTGAAGTTGAATTTGTTTGGCTGCTTTAAGACGCTTCTCTTCTCTCTCGCGCGGTTCTGTCCCTTAGTTGTTTCAAGCTAATCTACCTAGTATCATTTTTTTAATAAAAAAAGTGTTGTTCTGATTTGCACGTAGTCAACCATAGTTAGGATTTTCTTGTTTGATCTAGTAATGTCGTTATATAACGTAACTTTATACTCGTAAACGTATTGTTCAAAAATTGAAGATTCCCACCTGTCACTCATTGGCTTATAAAAAGAACTGTCAGTTAGAGCTGGAAAAGTTTAAGCGTTTTTAATTCTAATTGCTGAATATCATAATATTAAAAATTAAAATAATATATTATTACAATATCCAATCAATGGTTTATTTGGCATTTGGCGTCAGCCATAATCAACACAGTATTACAATACTACATTTTTGAATTGCAGCACTACTCACATCATACTTTCTTGCTGCAATGTATAACAAGACACTTTGTCAAAGATAATTATAATTTAGCAAGCAAAGCAGGAATTTATAATTCATTGACTTAACTTTCCTCGTATGCGTCTAACAGTAGGTTCCACACGCGTCATCAACTGATACAGGTAATTAAAAGAATAATTACAACCTACAGTTTTAACTAATAGTAGGCTGTCGCAATTCGCATAGTTATCCAGCATGGCAATTAAGTCATTACCACTAATTTTATACTCTTTTGCAAAATTTCATTTTGTACATAACTCAATTTACGAAATTTTCGAGAGTTTATAAATGATAGTTTAATTGAGAGTAAGGTTATATGACTTCATTCAGTAACCGGACCGGGACAAAAACTTCTTAGAGCACAAGTCGAATAAGAAAATTTTCAAAACAGTTGAATAGTTATTATTACCGATTCTTACTAATAATATATTATGCTAAACGATCGAGCAGTTTGGGTGTTTAGCAATGTCCTGCACTTTGTTTGCAACGTTTTCAAACTCTACCCTTATGTCTGGGATAAGGCAAATTTTCGACTTCATATTGCACCAAGACCTCATTTACTTATATTCTATCTGCAAAGATTTATTCATCACTTCGCGTTCTCTTTTGTGTTATTTCGCTTCGTTTCAATTTCCAGCTGGAAAGAAATGCCTGATCGCCAGCGAATTGTCCATGCTATGTTGATCCCTGGCCACGCTCTTCCAATTGCAACTTACGTAATGCTTCAAACGAAAGGGAAAGAAGTAATGGATTTTACAAATTCGTTATGGGATTATATTTTGCGCAATCGAGGTAGGACGTTTAGTTAAAATTATAATTCAAAGTCAACAATATACATTCAAGATCTGATTATACGTCATATATGAGGCTCATTTGATTTTATCTCTAATAATAGTGAGTGAATAATGACACAACTTCTTTTACTTTAACCTCAGGACAAGCAGTAAGCTCCGATTACATATCGAAGGCAATAATTTATGGCACCATAGTTCTCATTATTAATATCCCAGGTAAGTTTTCTTAGTCGGAAAACGTATGTATACTTAGTACAGCAATGCTACTTTAAACAATAGCAATGCTGAACACATAAAAAGTGTAATGTTAGTTAATAATGTTTAATTCAGCTTGAAAATTTATATTTGGTTGTTTACAATAGTTTTTAAAATTTAAAATTCATGTATATAAATTTTTTTTTGACTAGTCACTCTAGTATAACTAACATATTTATGAGCAAAGCTTACCTAAGATTACCTGAATAGAAAGTTTGACAATTTATACTTGACTTAACTGAAGTAATTAACCATTCGAATGGTTTAAATAGAAATATAGATACACACTGTATCATATAGAAGTTCCGTTTTTAAGCCAATTTATGCCAAAGTTTGCCAAAATCAAATTCCAACTCAAGTTCTACAATTGTTTAGGACACGGAAGCGGCATGTTTGAAATCCCGTGCACTCCGTCATTTTTCTCAAGTATTTATTTCGCTTGTCGGCATCCAGCTGAAGACGTTGAAGGAGTTATTTCCAAAATCCCATTTCTTCTGCTCGAAACATACCTAATTGGAATTGTACTTGTAAACGTTACCACTTGTGCAGGTATAATTTTCCTTGGATTTGCTTGGGTAAGGCGGGAATTGCTTCTACTACGCGGAGAGAGATCACACAACTTCCAACTGGCTCCCAAACTTCGAAATGACGAAAGTTTGCTGTACCGCTATCGAACCTGTCAGCCTCATGAACGACGCTTTTAAAACTTACCTTGAATGGTTCCCTACCTTCTTACTTGGACTAGTTGCTATTGCTCTATTTGGGACACTAACAGCTTGGGACATACCAATTCATGCTTACTTGATGTTTCCCGGATGCGCCATACGGTGCATTTTGGAGATAATGACCCCACTGGCAATGGCGGGAAAAGTGAATGAGGAAAGTAAATTTGTACTTAAGTACTGGTCAAGAAAGATCAAAGGAATGGCTGGAAAGGAAAGAAAAAAATTGGAAGTCTTCCTTCGTTCTTGTCCAGTGATATACTGCACTGCTGGATCATTGTATTCCTTTGAAAAATCTATTGTGCTTTGTACATTGAGCAACTGTGTTCAGTTGACTACCAACCTGATTCTGTTGTCAAAGCGAAGAAGGAGAACTCTCTAATATAATATAACTGAAATCATAATAAGCAATGTAGAAAAATCAATATTAATTACATGATTTAAAGGAATGATTGCAGTTATGTAAAATTTCCTTGAAGGAAGTAGTATTTGATATAAACGGTAACCCCAGACAAACCAATCCTAATACATGCGGATTAATGTTTTAATCTGATGATGCTCCTGTTCCGGAACCAGCTTGGCCATCTAGTGCTTTTAGTAAATCCTTTTACATTAGGAAAATGCGTTACTATCTTACATACTTTACTTACTCACTTTCCAAAAGTTTAAAAAAAAAACATACCTACAGTTTAAAAATAAACAGAATCAGAATGGCAAACATATTTTGAATTTTGAAACACTCATTTGAATTAAAAAAACATTCTTAAATTTAGCCATTGTATTTAGAAATTTTGATAATGTTAAATTTGATCTAGTATCTACATGTATTGTATTTTTGCTTATAGACGCGCTTGGTAAGACAAACAAAAACATTACAATATATTAGTTTATTATTCTACACAATAAAATTACACCTGATGTTTATAAATTTCCCCTCTGTTTCATTATGACATTACTGTTAAAACAATACAAATATTATTAAAAAAAATGTCCTTCAGACTGTTTCATACATTCTCTTGTTAAAATTAAAAATGTACAACTTAAAAAACAACTTCGCTCTGATTTTTCAGCTGTATTGAAATTTATGTCAAAATGACCTTGCCGGAGTGTTGTGGTTAATTTAGGGAGAATGCCATTGACTAATCTATGGATAAATTTTGCATTAAATACTTAGGCTGGTATTCTCCGGTCGATATTTCAAAAACTATCCTTGGATAACTGGGGTTGATTCAAGGGTTTCAACTTTTTGAGATTCACCGCACTTTTGTGACAAAATCCTTGGTTAAAAAAGTGGCGGCCGAGTGTACAAATTTTACCCTTTTATTGACCAGGTTTTCCAACGAAACCCTAAACATTTTAGCTAAAACAAGAGCGGCGAATATAAAAATTCAGGATATTTTTTCAATTTCCTCTCGTTTCCAAACGCGCAAAACTGTTAATTCAAAGTGCATTGCATTTTTCTCCGATCGGAGTTGAGTAATCTTTATTTTGATTATTCAATTAACTATTACAAATTATAAAGTACTACTTAATTTTAAAATGCCTGTCATTTCTCGGAGGGCTACGTTTGACAAGCGGTACGATTCTCAGAAATCGATTAACAGCTTAAAGGTAAGACAGCTATCAAATTGTTAAAAAAAACAGTTAAATGTATTTGCAAACTAAACAATTTTCCGTTTAACACTTGACAATCCGAACGGATATTCCCGAGTGTCACTTTTCCGAGCTCTACCAACTACAATTCTATACGTAAAGTTTAATATCAAGAAGCACTCCATCTCCTTCACTATGACAGCTCGCATGTAAGTTTGGTGTCAATCCTGACCTAATTGATTGCAATGTTTTTCTAACATTGTTAAAAGTAAATTACTCTTCTCGTTAACAGATCATTATCCAAACAGATGTAAAAAAAACAACAATAGTGCCCCTGATATGCTAATTATTTACTGGCCCCGGTCGACACTCTTTGGAGAGTCAAGCAGGTCTACTACAGAATTCATGAATTACACGTACCACACGATACTGTCTTTCACTATAATTCAATGAGAAACTAACTACAATCAAAGAACTCATACTAATACTATTCAACTCACAGCTGACATTTCGAGCGGATATAAGGCGATAACACTATGGGATCCCTGTATTTCAAGTATCATCCAATGCATTTTTAATTTTTTTAAAGTTACTCCGATGCTACAATTAACTAACTTAGCTGATCGAAATTCAATAAAGTCAAACTGTTCTCCCGCTTCCGTGAGATTAATTTTGTTGCTAATTTATTAGAAAATTAAAACTTAGTTTAGGAATTATTGATTTGTGCAGTAGTGTGCTGCAGAATTCCAACTTTTATGAATATGCCCGTAAAGCTAGAACACCCTAACCAGGCTATCAAAAATATTGTATGAAATGCTCCCCAAAACTTGAGAAGCACAACATTTGCCATTAGTCAAGACCTTCCCCGCCAAATTCGAATTGACAAAGCAAAAAACGCAAAGAGATGCTCTCCACCAATGGCAATAGCTACTACCCGCCCCCTCCAATCCAAAATCAATTTCAACGTGCATCCACTACCCCAGTCCGCCCAGGAGCTCACCAGGAAACCCCAGTTTGCAAAATTGTCACCGCTAAAAGGTCCACAAAATGGAACTTAGAGAAGTACAGACTTCACGATGATAACTTCTCGACTCCCCTGCAGTAAATCAAAAAGAACAAACTAAAAACAACGAACCGGAAGAAAACTGAAGACAGAAAATATTTCAACCACAAACCTATCATAATTCTACGACAAATTTCAAATTTTTAAATTTCTCAATTTTAAGTTTAAACTTAACGTTAACTACAATTTCAATTTTAACTTCAATTTTATTTATTTCACTCCGTCCTTTATTTTATCACAAGTGATTTTTCATAAACAACATTCCCAAGATTGTAACCCAACTCTCTAATATTATCTTCATACCTAATGGTATTTGTCTCACCTGTAACATGACCATGTTGACCACAACCTTTGCTGAATGTAAATGAAAAACTATTGATTGATTGACTTGTATATTTGTGTTCCCTTCGGTAAAAAAAAATTAGAACACAAAAAATGTTCTAAATTTTTTTTAAAATAGCGATCTCCCGCATGGGGTATCAGAGGTAAATCCCTGGTTTTTATAAATGCGGAGAATATGGAGCCCAGTTCAAGAGTGTCGAAATTCAAGAGTATCTACAAGACAATCTCGAAAAAAGGTCTGACCGGAAAATACCAAATTTTAGTACTTGAATAATTCAAGCAATGTTTTGGGATTAGTCCGAGGGTTTTATAACGCTCAGTTTTAACCCTTGTTTTGTGAAAAGCGGAGATTACCAGCCTTAAATTCCGAATTGAGAGTCGTATTTCCTACCTAACTATGACAAAAAATGACTTACTTCTCTTTCTCTTACGTTCAATTATTATTATAATTATTATATATTGTTACTATATGAAATTGTTTTTCTTGGTCTTTAGAAACCGGGTGGAATAATTTAAATTCGAAAGAAAGGAGAAAATATTTTACATATATTACATTATATATTTTACATACTTTATCTAGCGCCTTGCTCGAACTTTTTCAGCATTATGTAGTTAAGTTTAAACAAATGTGAAGGGTATATTAACAATCAGCCAAAAAATTTTGATGTTGGCAAAAAAAACAGCTTTGATTGTGGTTATTTTAAATTGAACCTTATATGTATTATGGTATAAAATGAGCAAATCCTGAACCTACTTTGAAACACCTACTAATTATGCAATATTATTCAACTTTCATTTTTTTCAAGGTTTTTTATTTACAGAGGCTGCGAACTACTGGGTTTGCACAAAACTACTATCGCGTAAGTTGAGAGCCAATAGTATGTGCTTAAATTTAACAGTATTGAAAAAAAATATCAAATATTTATATTCGGTTTCAAAAACAGGCAACGATTGCATATTCTCAACATCTAATAAAGCGTTAAATAATCTAGCGTATTATTGTCTGTCTGGGACATAGACAAGCCAAATGATTGTAAAAGTATAGAGTGTTGACAAAAATTTAAAATAAAAGTTAAATAATTAAAGCAGCCTAAAAGCTAAATTCTATTTATGTAAACACAAAAGCCTGCTAAAGTTTATTTTCAGCAATAAAAATATTACAAAACATGAAGGTTAAGCTATAATTGAATTGTAAATTACTTTTTTTATCATTTCCACCCACTTTTTGTTGTAAACAAGATGTGTAAAACATCTAACCAAAACTCTCTGTCGAAACAATGGCAAGTATATTGTCTTTAAACTTTGAGACAACCATATCGAGAGTAAAAAGAATGTATGCCACTGGAACAATGGATTGGATTCGGCGTCTAGGAAAATATATAGCACTTATTGGTGCCTTTCCTATACATTTGCATTCTAAGATTGATCGAGCTCTTACTTCTTCAAGCATAAAATCTAAGTTTGTCAAAATTGTTTCTTTTGACATGTTGATTTTGTTCTGTTTGACTTTTGTCAACATATACATCAATTTCAACACCAATGCACATGTGCTTCTTCGAATATATGGAACTATAGGAGCCATTTATTATCTGGCAATCATTGCACTTGACTGGGTACTTCTAAACCATTGCTCCGAAGTTCTGAATGGTATCAATTTGGTTTTGGAGTTGATGGACTATTTCTATTGTGAGTATTTGACAGTTCGCCTATTCGATTAAGTTGCATGGAGGAATAACAAGGTATTTGAATTTTTTCAGGGGAAGGGAAAATCTCTCGGAAAAAACGTCGACCTTCGAAAGACAAATGCACTGAAATTTTTCAACCCATCGTAATAGTTCAGACCGGGTCGCAGATTCTTGTGGCTTTATTATTTTACTTTTTGTATTTTGATATTCATGATGTTATGACGGCAATTTTGAATGATGCAATTTCAATATTTTTGAATGGCGGGCCTGCTATTTGTCATTGTATCACCATTACAGCATATATCCTGGGTACTATCGCAATTATAATACAGACACTAAGAATAATATTTGTGGAGTTTTTTGTTATTTTTGCGGTGTACTACGGTACAATGGTTGGGCGCATGACAAAGTAAGTGAAAATTCTAATATGCTCAAATTTTTACCGCTATTTGAGTCTATACATAAGGGATTCAAAGTCCCCATGGTTGACAGCCAGTATTTTTAACGATATTTAGTAAATTAAACTAGTGACCCTCATTTAATTTCCTTAAAATATCAATTAAATTTATCAATCTACGTATTCAAATACACACACCCCAACGCTAAAATTATCTCGTTCACAGTGGCGAATAAAATTTTTACAAAACAGAGTATATATTTGGTAGTTACTCTGCCATTTTTTCCAAACACTAATACCAAACAAAGAATTTTGAACAATATTTTACCAGTCTCTGCAACCCAATTTGTCCTAACTGGATGACAAAAGGGAAGTCCGTTTGTGTCTACCATAAATTTGAACTACTCATGATTTTCATTATCGTCGCTTTGAAGGATGTAACGACCCTGGTTATTGCATTGGTAAGTATTATGCAGATATTCCTGGGCTACTATGCAATAGCGGTAGAAGGATTTTATTTTGTCACCACAGCTTGTATTGCATCATTTGCGATTTTAATGCTCATATCAATCACCTTCAACAGTGGTATTTCGGCTTTAGGCGAGATGAGTAAAGCCATAATTAAAAGCTGGAGTCAAAAATTCAAACTTGGGAATGGAATCGCGCTTGAGCATAAATTTGCAAAAATTGTCGCTCGTTCTTGTCACCCAATTCAGATGAAGTTTTCCGGAAATAAGGCAATTGATCGTGTAATGACATTTAAACATGTGCAGTTTATTACAACACAAATTTCAGACCTACTAGTTGCCTCACGCTCAAACTAATGTGATCAGAATTGCTTACATAAATTACGTGTATGTATTAAAAATACATTTGCTTGTACTTGCTTAAATGCTTGAAAAACATAAGCATATGCTACTTAAAGCATGGTGTAACGTATTACACAAAGCAAAAAAGTGTTGCAAAATATTGAATTACAGAGCTAAACTTTACGTTTGTAGAGCATGTTACGTTTTTAATTGCTTAGGCTTACTCCACCACTGCAAACTTAACACAAACTTTCCCGAACCATAAATTCTATTTAATGGACATGTTGATATGCAAATGTTTATCCTTATAAATTTAATTTTTAGAAATTCACTTAGAAGTTATTTTGCAGACAAAATTTTGTATCATTTCGTTATTATTGCAAACTGTAGGAGAGTTGAATTGTAAGCCAATGATATCATTCCAGTTAGAATTCTGTTCTGACCTAAATTACTGATGACTAATTAGCAATGCATCTACTACTTTTTTAGATTCCACAACACGTCATAAAACTAAAGTTACTGTGCCAAGGCCAAACTCTGAGTTTATTGCAATTTGAATATGTAACTAGGGCAAGGGTCCCATGGGCTTTGTGCCTTCAGGGGGCCATAACACTAAATAAAATAGATATACAAATGTTAAGTATATAATGCAATATATAAAAATATATATTAAAGAAATAGTTTCATTGAATCATTTTGGATACTTTACATTTGAATTCCTGAAAACCTGTGCTTTACTTAATCGCATTTGACACGTAGTGTGACTTGTTTCTATGATTCGTTACTATTGTGGTTAGGAATAAAATATAATTTACTGTGTTAAAAACTGTAAAAATAAACGAACAAGAAGTTAGTAATTAGCATAGGATTTTATAGTTTCAAATTTTTTGGCTTGCAGACATTTGGCACCATTTTTAACCTTGAGTGAATTCTATTAGTGGCTTCTGATAAGATATGCAGTATTTATTCCAGACCCAGTCAATATAATCGGTTCTTAATTTTTGGAGTCAGAACCGAACCCTGAATCTTATCTTAATTAATTTTACTTTAAGGTGAAATTATACTGTTACTTTGACATTTTTAACGGAAAAGAAGCAATTGCACCTCCAATTTAAATCTATTTAAATTTATAAATATGACAAACATTTAATTAAAATAACGTATTCTCTTTCTGACTCTGACTTGTAAACATTCTTCTCTCTGTCCCATTAAATCGACAAAGTTTCTTTGCTCTTCGTCGAGTGTCTTCAAGGGCCATTGTTTTCAGCTCATAAATATATTTGAGGCCAATCTCCAGCTTTGATCAGAACTCACTACCAAATCCATCCATTCAGTCGCACCAGCTCTCGAAATCATCACAATTATTTTGTAATGGTTATTTTTGAGGTAAAAACTATTTTAACGCTTACAAATGTCGAATGTATGAAATGAATGTTCGAAATAGTTTAATCCAAATTTTATTTTAACTAAGTTTAATTTAAGTTATATACATTCGTAACATCAAATTTAACTAAAAATTAAATAAGCAACCTTAGCCTTAAAAGGTAACCTTTTAAGTGATTAACTGCCGAGCAAACATTGTTCAATTAACACAGTACAGGGTCACAGTACAGGGTCATAAAACCAAGACTGCAAGAAATTGAGATTGCAATTACAAATCAAACTTATAAAAGGACGCGGTTGTAATATTACAGAAACTATTTGTTTCAGCCACATTTTTAAATATGAATGAGGTTTGCTGACGACAATGATGATGCGGTGGCTGTTCAACATGTAAGGGGTGGGTATGGGCATGGTCGGGGAGGGGCTGATGAGCGTAAGTGCGGGAATCAACTTGGGATAACTTGAAGCTCTTGAAAATAGTTGAATTTCAATGATGCTTAATAAACGTTAAGCAGCATTAGACTAACTTACGAATTTTGAAGCAAAGTGAGAAAGCTTACGAGTTGTTTCCTTGAGTATGTCTTATCAACGTTAAACTAAGACTTGTAGTGAAACTTACTTCTTACGGAACAATTGTTTAACAATACAGACAGTAGTAAATGTTGAATGGTTTCGCAAAAACCTTGATATCGCCATTGCATGGAGTCTTTGAAATATTTGAATACGTTGGAAGAATTCAGAAGAAACTATTTCATAATTATACGGTTTTCAAAGTTGTTAAAAAACTCCTGTGGAATTATCGGATTGCGATTGAGTTTTAAATATGTAATCGTATTATACGAAGCTTAAGCCAGCGTGTGTGACGTTGAACTACTAACCCTAACAATGGAGGTTACCCGGAGAAGGCACGCCAATCCAGTCCAAAACTAACTACATATAATTTAACATTTAACTTACCGATGTAAACTAACATATAAAAGTGGTTTTTGATAATGACAGCGGCCCAATGCCGCTTAATTGTTTAAGAGTGAAATTGGGCAATAATTTTTGGGATCTTTCAGATTGCCTATTTTATAGACCGGAACAATGATTGCTTCGGACCAAGATGTCGGCGTCATACCACTGTCGAAAATTGTTTGGAAGACCTTGCACATTTTCAGACGGGTTCTCCTTTGATTGTTTTCCAGATGTCGTTAGTGATTCTGTCCGGGCCTGGTGACTTTCCACGCTGTATTTTCGAAATTATGAATTTGACAGAGAAATTTTGACGGAACATTAACCTAAAGAGGTTAATTTATATCTGGAGGTGTGCCAAATGTCCAAACTTAGGGCTCACCTGGAAAGCTTACCTTGTAAGTCTAAAAGTCCCACCCAAAAAAATAGCACGCATTCTCTTAGGAGAATTTGAAATAATTAGTCTTTCATATCACCAAAGGAGGTCAATTTGAGAGGCTGAATAAATAAGTGGCAAGATGAATTGGGTGGCACTGCCCCGTACTCAAATAATTTCCCAAATTCCTTTGGGTAAAATTACAGATAATTAAATTAAATTTAACTTTTTTTTCAATTTTTTAATTGACCTCCGGAACGAAAAAATTCCCGTCTAAATTCCGTTGAAAAAAACTTGCCACGCCGTTTTTTTGTCGTCATCAAGACATCAATAATATACTGAGCGTAGTAAGGCAATTTTAATTGAGTTTTAATTCTCTCAAAAATCTTCAAATCTTGATGTTGCTGAAGCCCACTTACCGATTTTATTTTTATTTTGTGAAACTTTAAAATTAATTTTAAAATCAAATTGCCTAGCAGTACTATTACTTATGCTCTATTCTATTTATCTATTTATGCTCTTAATTAAAACATTTCTATATTTCGTCAAATAACAAAACTTAATAGGGTGAGTACTTTTGATGTAAGTAGATATATGTGCTAAGTTGTTTTTAGCAAACAAATTTGAGTACAGTAAATCACATCAAATGTAAAGTAAATTTGTGTAAATTTATTGTGGTAGTAAAAATTAATCTGGATTGAATTGTATTTTAGTTTAGTTGTTGGGTACAACAACGTCACAGCAGTGTGTTTTCCAACATTCGAAACTTTAAGAAGTTGGGCATAACTAGAAGTTTTGATATTAATAAATTCCAAATAAGAATGTAATATTAATGATCTATAAGAAAAGGTTTTATATAAAAAATTTATGGGTTAATGTTTATAATTAAATCCACGAAAATTAAAAGTTACACATGGATTTTAAATGTCAAATTTATGTCAAACAATTCGATTTTAAAAAATAAATGATAATTGAACCCTGCGCAATTAAATTAATTAAGTCTGGATCAAGTAAGGACACCAGATAAGAGATTATCGAACATGCTTTGATCGAACAGAAGGTACGCCACTACTTGGAAAGAATTATGCAGTGTATCATAAAGAAATACCTGGAAGAATTATACTTAATTCAGGAATAAAATGTTTTTGAGTTTCAAAAGGCTCCAAGCGCTATTACAAAAATAATCGGTCAAACAAAAGTACTCTAGAAGACAATGTCCCAAAAATTATTGTCTAACCTAAACACATTCATTAGTTTGAATAAAATTATTGTTTGGCAAATTAAAACCAGCTATAAAGTAAAGCTTCGTCGACCACCAGTGACGCATTTTGTTATCAAAAAGGCTTTTGAAATGTTAACTGAACAAGCAATAAGCATGTTTAGCGTGGTGTTGCATTTCGTTTGCAATGTTACCAAACTCTACCCGTACTCTTGGGACCGTGAAAATTTTCAACTTCTGCCTGCGAAAAGATCGCATATGATAATTTTCAACGTGCAACGATGCATTCAAAATTGCGCATTTTTTTTTGTCGTATTTCGCTTTGCGACCATTTCGAATTGGGCAGAAATTTCGGATCGTCAGCGTGTTGTCCATGCTATGATGATTCCTGGGCATGGACTGCCCCTTGCCACTTATATAATGTTTCAAACGAAGGGGGCAGAGGTGATGCACTTTACAAATTCGATGTGGGCATACATTTTGCGCCATCGAGGTACCATTAATTTTTTATATTAAATTAATTATAATCTTGTATTGTGTTATGTTGTATTATAATTTTTTCAATGTTAGGAGAGACGCAAGGGTCGGATTTTGTGTCGAAGACGGTAATTACCGGTGCTATACTTCTCCTTATCAATATACCAGGTAAGTATATCATTCTAAATTGCACACATAGACTTTGATTTTAGGACAAAAATATATAGATTACAATTACAATCTTGCTCAATAATTTAACAATTTCTAGCTATTAACTAAACGCAACAGTGAATAAGCCTTTATGTTTGTTATGCTAGTTAATTACAGCACAGTGTAATTTAACTGTCAAATTAAAAACATAGGACAAGTTGGGTAATAATTTTGTAACAAAAAATATAAAATATAATTTTCTTATTATTATTAACTTTAAAAAATAATCCTAATTGTAGGGTTGCGTTTTTGCTCACTAATTGTCACATAATCAAGAATTCTATTGATTTGTATAATTTCAAATTACTTTAGCACACATGGGAGTTTCTGTACTGTTTGTAAGGTCCGCAAAAACCAAAAAATGAATCTAAATTCGTTTGGAATTAAACAATTATTGCTTCAGTGAAAAATTAAATAATGCTTCCATTTAACGACTTGTACTTGGAGGGTGTACGCTAACGGGCAAACATAGTTGCATTGTTTACGGTGTCTAAATATCGGAAGTAAATCCAATTCCAAAATCGTAGTAGCTTATACTTCTACAATTTGAAGATGTCCGTCCAGGGACAGGATGAATTTAATTTCTGCTTCCTTTTTTCACGTGATGGGCTTCTTCAACTAGCTTTTATTACATTTGAAAATTTTCTACTGCAAAGATACGTTGCTCAGCACCGCTCCTTTGCTTTTGTCATATTTTGTAAAGAATTAAAATACAACAAAGACATGTGCATGCTGGCGTTTTTGCTTTCACTTTACCTTTTTCCACTCTATAGAGTCTTATGTTTAATTGTCCTATTTTTTTAAAATAGTTTGGAGCTGGTTGTCCGTTGTACACTTGGCAATTAGATTTTTAGGCATCTTTTACACGTAAAATATTTTTCCCTATTCGAGTAAAATGGAACATAGACTGACGTATAGGCGTATGGTAGCATACGCTGCTAATTAACGTTGCTTCTAAAAAAAATCTTTTTAGTAAACAATTTAAAACTGCTTTATGAACAATTAATACCTACGCTAAACATCATCCAAGGTACATCGTAGCTAATGCTGTCTCTTTTATTAATACAAATATTGGATTTTTACGGCAATGCACCAATTTTCCACAAATTTTGTCGCACTTCCTGTTCTTAAGTTTTTATTTATTTTCTATACAATTTTTTTTTCATCTTTCTTAGCACACGGAAGCGGAATGTTTGAAATTCCCTGTACTTCTCACTTCATCTCCAGCATTTATTTCGACTGTCGGTATCCAGCTGAGGACGTAGAAGGACTCGCTGCAAAACTCCCATTTCTTCTGCTGGAGACCTATATTGTTGGAATTGCGCTAGCAATCGTTACAACTTGTGCTGGTCTCATTTTTCTCGGGATAGCATGGGTTAGGCAAGAACTATTGTGTTTACCAAGCGGCAGTCCAACAGACATTCAATTGAGTAAGACGTTTGGTAACGACGAAACACTTCTTCTGTATTATCGTACTTGCCAACGCACGATGAATCTTCTGAACGAGGCCTTTAAAATTTACTTGGAGTGGTCACCAACATTCTTACTCGGACTCGTCGCTATGGCATTTTTTGCTACACTAACGGTTTGGGACCTTGCGATTCATGCATACATAATTTTTCCTGGGTGTGCCATGCGATGTATTGTAGAGATAATGACACCACTGGCTATGGCGGGAAAAGTTAACGAGGAAAGTAAGCTAATTTTGAAGTACTGGAAAAAGAAGGTTAAAACTAAGGCTGCCTGGGAACGAAAGCAACTTGAAACGTTTTTACGCTCCTGTCCAATTATATATTGTACGGCGGGATCATTGTATACTTTCGAAAATTCTATTGTACTTTGTACACTCAGCAATTGCGTACAGTTGACAACAAACCTTATTCTATTGTCAAGACGTAAAAAAAGTACTTAGTAAACAAAAAAAACAGAAAACACTACTATTGCAGAAAGCTTAAATCGCAAAAAAAAAATATCACAACGCAGTATTGGATTTTACTCAAGTATAATAAATACCGCTGAAGTTAGCTCTCGCAGTACTTTTTTCTGATTGTTTGCTTGGACATTTGTTTAGGCGTTTTGTTCAAAAATTAATGATTGTTTTGAATAAATGCAATGATTAATGCCACATAATTCCTTATTCCTTAATATTAAATAGTCGGATTTTTTGCTAGTGATAAAACCGGTGATTTCTGTTCCACATTTGTGGCAATGCGGATTGAAAATAATATTTTTTTAAATTTGATTTCGGTAAACCTCAAACCAAAGTAAAGCAAGAAACGGGGTTTCGGCTTAATTTAATTTTGAAAACTAATGTGATCAAACGAAATGGTAGCTGGGCCATTTACGATAAAAACTGCTGATAAATATATGTTGCTCCAAAACAAACCAAACTTTCAAATTTAGTTAAACAAAAATAAAATGTACATTAGCAAATGCCTTTAAGAACGAACATGCTCTGTAAAAAATTGCGTTAAATAAACAGAAATAACATGAGAACCATAGAGTACCCTGAATGGAGGCCAATTTGCTGTATTTTTATTTCAATTACAAATGTTGAACAACTCACAAATTGAAATTAAATCGAAGGAATGAAGATTTTGGTGAAGATGATTGGAAAATAGAGTAACATTATTATTTATAAAACGTAACTGGCAGTAGGTGGTGAGTCGTCAAGCATGTAATTAGCTAACTGTTTTTTTTAATTTATAACGAATGCACTCTGTGGCCTAACGGTGAAAATTGAGAATTGATCTTGAACATCGACCAACCACAGTCATTTTTATTTACTTTTTTAATAATATAAAATTAAATGGCTGAAAACCATCGTCCGAATGGCCCAATCTCAATTTTTAATGCGTTAATTTTTATCCCAATTAGTAAATTGTGACTAAAAATTAGCAAAAGTGAACTTCTTGAAAAGTGTGACTTAAAATTATAGTATGAGTCTTACCAGTCCCCTTACGATTACCAAATTGCCGAAAAATTTATAATTATTTATATTCACCAATGATAAGTAGCATTCGCTTCGCTTCCGCTAGTAACAAGTAAAAACATATCTCCAAGGACAGGAGGAATATTTTAATTTGTTGGTCTTTAGTATAATCTACTTTTTAAAATTATTTTTTTTAAAGCAAAGGAGCCCTGATACGCAGCACTCTTTCGCAATTGATTTTAGAAAAGAAAAGCAAATTTTTGGAGATTAAATGCCCATTTATGTAGGTGGGCAAGGAGCTGGTGGAAGGCAGTTTTTGTGCAGCCGGTACGGACACACAGCAGATAGGGAAAAGTACGGCATTAAAAACATTACAAATATAAAGTAAGTCAGTGATTAATAATTAAAAAAAAATGCTGACAACACCTACAAAAGTTTTTTTTTACACCGAAATTTTTATACCGGAATTTTATACCGTTTTTTTGGTACGCTGGAGTTAACTATAACATTTTCATTTCATTTCCTTTGTAGGCCGAGTGGTTAGAGCCTTGAGCTCTAGCCGTGGACGGGGGTTCGAGTCCCCGCGTCGCCAATATGGAAGTGGTTTTTCCGAAGGGATTCCCACTTCCCTTGCGCCAATTAGGTTTTGGAGGTCAGGTGGTGCCGTTGGTGTTCGTGTGTCACGTGGGGTTTCAGTTTTGGCGGGTGGACTGGAGTCGGTATGCGTAAGATGATTTTTATCATCTCTTATCCAAAGGCGGAGTAGTGGTAAGGTCCTATATCCACCTCTAGCAGAAAGGCCTTGGTTCCACCTCTCAAGACTTCTTACCAACTTCTCGATCGACAGCCACCCGCCTACCCACCGTGACAGCAACCCACCAACAAACACACAATCCTTCCTACATGTTGAGGGGCCCTTAAAGCTTCAATTAAGGGTTCCTTTAAGTAACGAGTGGCGTATAACCGCAATAGTGGAAAAATATTGTTCTAAAAACAAAAACAAATATAGCCGTAAACTTTTTTTGCAAGTTTTTCAATTTTTTACAAAAACACCAATTTAAAGAAATCATAAAGTTGACCTAACCAAGTCAAACATAAATTGTTTAACACACAATGAATATAAATTATTTTGTGTTAACAAATTTTTGTAGCCCATTATGTCAAGATGAATATCTGATGGCTTGATTAGCAACTATTGGTGCCCTGTATGCACAAAACTCGATTTCGCATAGGTATTTCAAATTTTCAAATTATTTCTTGATAATTGAGAAGCGCATTATGCAACTTGAATTTTTGCAAAACAAGTATTAAATAGGTGCTGGTGAAGTGGGGATACAAAACCACAGAAAAATGGTGGGGAAAGTAGGCGGGCACAAATTTGAAAAGAAAAAGCAATAGGGTTGTGCATATATCAAATTACAAAACCGTGTAAATGAATGATAGAATTCAAGTAAAGGGAGAAAAATAATTTTATTTTCGTGTCAGGATTTTGATTATGAAATTTATTTTTACTCGATTAAACAAAATTCCCTTATTCACTACACAATAATGAATTTTCAGATTCACGTAGAAAATATTAAATTCGCAAAATCACATTGGCAAAATTTACGTTTCCAATTTAGGTGGGCAATCCGTCTTTCACTTATGCTTCTGTACAAAGTTATTTTCTTCATTTCTGAACACTACACTAGGACAGTCGGATTTTGATACTAATTTTAAGTACTCCTGTACTAAAACAAATGTATTATAATCACAGGTTCATCAGATCTGTAATTGAATACAACAATTGTTCTTGTCCATTGCTATAATTCTGTTTCAGCAGCTTCGTTTAACTTCGGCAATGTTGTTCACACAGTTTTAGTAAATTTGTTTTTTTATGTATACAATGAGTGTTAACTTTTTTTAATTTAAATTTTTTTAGAAATTCCAAAAATATGGTTGTGTAATTGGTAATTTGAAAACTCGTATTAAAATTTGCATTTGATCTAAAAAACAAATTTCATACCAAAATACTATAAAAATCAAAGTTAACCTACAATACTTGAAAGTAGAAAAAACTATTTTCTCAAATGGCGGCGAGTAAGCTGATCGTTGCGTCTTTGGTCGTGCTTCACCTTCAATTGGTAAATTCGTTCCCTATAAGTCTGCAAATGAATAATACTTCTTTACCAGTTACCTATACTGGTGTAGCTCCATTTTACACAGGAAGGTATGAAACCTTCTATAAAGGTAAGTATAATATTAAACAATTTGAAAATTACGCTTAAATAAAATTAGAAGACAACATTCATTACAATAATAGTAAAAATAATAATAATAAATTAAAATAAAATCATGGAAATCACAACGTCCCAATAAAAAGGCCAATGGCAAGTAAGCACGCCTATGCGCTTATTCTGGTCAATTGCAAATATTCTTGTAAACTCAATTCAATTGACGGTGAAAGTTAAGGATAACAATTTTTAAGTTAGGTATTTACTAAAAAAAAATCTAAACCAAGTGTAATAGCAAAAGTTTACCGCATTCAACACTCACTTCTAGGGAACACTAACAGGAATAAAAAGATAATCACAAGAATGTAATTTTTATATAAACACATTTTTTCAGCGGTCGACCCGAATTCCGTGAAAGTTACGTTAAAAATTGTAAGCTCACAACTAATACTGCCAACGCAGTTGACGTGAAGTCTACTTTACATTTAGTCCTAATACTAAATTATGTTTTAGGCTCACAAAAATTGCAACGATAAGGTTATTAATGAGTGGCGAATCCACAAACATTTGGGTGCAGTTCGGGATTCCAAAGAAGCGGAAACAGCGAGAAAAGGTGAGTTTTACATAAATTTAAATTAAATACGTTTTGAGAAGTTGGAAAACATTGAGAAAAAAATTTGAAATCCTTATTCGAAACATTAAACGAATTATAAAAGTACGAATTTTTTATGTAAATTTATAGACTGTTTTATGGTTCAACTGCTGCAAGTCATTTAATAATCGGGGTTATTTTAATCCATTGGACAATATAAGTTAGCAAAAAATATTTCTACAACAAATTTTTATTTTTCATTATTTTTAGCTGGAATCTTGATAGCAATTGACTACGGGACGGTATCTTCTTGTGATTTTGAAAAACAGTTGGAGAACAGAAGTGTAATTGTTACAGAGTCTATTGATAAAACATTGTCTCAACTGGACCCCGCACTTCCCAAGCCAACGCCGGATGCCTGGATCAAGATGGGTTACAAAATGGTAAATTTAATTGCATGATTTCAACATAAACTTCACTTTCAGTTTTTTAAACGTAGCATCGCATCGAGGAAATTGACACAATGCTTATTGTTTTGAATGTTACAAATTTTAGATAACGTCCATCGCCTACATTCGTAAGAAATATGTAGTACATGGAGAAATAAATCCTGGAAATTTTGTTTTCACACAAGAAGGTGATATTTTGCTTGGAGGCTTTAATTGCTCTTGGCTACAACACGAGCAACCTTCAAGTTTGGATGATACGAACATTTTTAGCAGTTTACGGATTCATTTGTCGAAGGCAGTGAAGAAACGTTGGTTGAAGGACGAAAACTTGACAGAATCGCTACTAAAGTCAGATGATGATGACGATCTCGAAGGTTTTGCTATCGTTTTCTATGATATCTACTTTCGAGTCCCCTGGGAAGAATCTGAAGAAGATAGTGACGAAATAATGAATTTAACGCCAGGAATGACAGAGAGATATAAATTAGACAAGGGCATGCAGAGTTTGGCTGAGGCTCTTTCGTATGTAAACGCTATACAAATTCAACAGAATTTTCCAAATGCAATTACCAAGCACGTTACAGAAGGTAATACTTATAATATCTTTAATTTTTTTCAATAGCTAACATATTTATAACTTTTTAGTTTCGGATCCAGTTGCAAAGTTGCTGGAAGACATTGTTCTATACGCAAGACGGAAGTTACCTTATCAGGAATCTTCAGAAAAAAACTTTCCAAATTTTATTTCTTCTTGGGAAAGTTTATTACAATGACAATTTTATGTGCGCAGTTAATGTAGAATAAATTGTCAAGTTACAAAACACAAAATGATTTTGTTGTAGTTTTTTCTCATCCGTCCAAAATACCACTATACGGTACTGCCATTTCTAATTCCAAATTCATAATTGCACCAAGCGATTTAAATCAGAAATTATAACAGTAACTTTAGCCGCAAACAGTATGTAATAACTTAGGTACACATAGGGAAGATCAAATTATTTGCACACAAAATATTAGACTGATTTGCATAGACTTAATGTTTAAAAGAGTTCCCTGCTAAAAGTTGTAAGTCGTTTAGCTGATGCTTTGTCGGTTGGAGTGTGGCAAGTGGCGAAATTTGAAGGCCCTGATAAAAACTTTCTAAATTTTAATACGATTTAACAAATTAAGCCATTTAGTATGTCAGTCTACCCTACTTATTTCTCAAAACAAAAACTTGAAATCAAAATGATTTGGTTAATGTAAAAGCTCAAAATTGTCGAAATTTAAAACTTTCGAATTTCATGTTCGGCCCAAATAATTATTTATTAATCAACCATATTTATCTTAAATAGGTGTCAAATTTTGCAAACACCTACATCTCAAATTGTGAAACATCAAGAAATATTTCAGAATACGTTAATTCAAATAATGAAATTTGATTGGCAATATGCTATATTTTTAATTTTTCTAATATTTTTCATTAAAATTTCTGATATTTATCACAATTCAGGCAAAACTGGGCCATACCCCTTGAGATATTTATGTAAATAGTAGTATTTCTTAAACATTTTCCCTATCTCTACTAATGTTTTGTCTTGTGTCTAATTTTCCCACTTCCGCTACTTCATTGACCGTTTTACCACGTTTTTTTCTATTCAACGTTGTTTCACTGTAACTGTTCATTTCTTGGTACTTGTACTCAAAATCTTAAATTTAAAAAGGGCTTGCTCTTCATAGTTTGAAAAAAGTAAATCAGAATAATATCAACAATTTGGAATTATATCAAAGTATTACTGCCTCAAGGTATTAAAAAACATTTTCAAGCAAACTTTAAAAAAAATTTTTTTTTAAGTTTTCACCAAGTAAAGCACCTAGGCCAAGAACCAAAATATGACCATATTTTACACATTAGACAAACAAGAACCGGGACAGGAGCAATTTAGTTTTTGGATCTTTTATTATCAAAAAAAAATAAGCACAGATGCGCTTTCAAGAATTACTTCTAATGTGACTTATTAAATACAATGTAAAAAAAATTTACATTAATTTACAAACGCAAAATTTTTGTCTCGAAGATCGAAATTGTTAAAAAAAAGTACGCTTTTACTAATTGTAAGTTGGTTATTCAAATGTAGTGTATTTGTCTTCTCTTAAGAATTCAACTGTGTTCTGAAAAAAATTGTGTCTTCATGTGTTGAATAAATTATCGAAATCTAAAAAGAATAATTAAAACTTTTTCAAAATAATTTCATAGTAAGCAGCAATTATGCTAGATTCTTGCTAAATAGCATCTTTCCAATTCCTTTCATTTAAAAAATTCGTCTAAAATCTTAGGAATCATTAAATATACTTTTCCAATATTTCTTCAAAGTGTCAAGGCTATTATTGAACATTCCGTGGGTAAGAAAAAGTATTGTTAAACATCTCGCTACGATAATAGTTGTTGAACAATTTTAATTGAACCAACTTCTCCAAGATTTTGGCCCTGAAATATAAGGTTAAATTAATTAAAGTTGACCAAATTGTATCACTTTAACCATCGTCATAATTTTCCCTTTTTAATTTATACTAGCCTTATAGCGCTAGTTCTTTATGTCTAACTTATTAATCATACACTTAGAATTAAGATGTATGTAGAGTTGAGAACTTAAACTTGAAACTCGACTTGTTGTGCTTCTCTAAATTTTGTTTTGCATGCTAAATTTTAATTTCGAGTTGTACATACTATTACTGTAAGAGCTCTAAAAACAAGATTAAGCAATCAATCTTCAACACAAATCCTATCCCTGATGAGAAAGATTTGAGAAACAGTTTGCATAATTCCAATAACAGTTTTAGTTTGTAGTGTTGAAACCTAAATTTTAATTGTCACTTCTATCTTTTTTTTCAAATTGGTGGCCTGTCAATTCTATCAATTAGTCACATTAATAATCAGGTAAATATGAAACACGTTATGCTCTAATTAATTTTTACTTAAATGTCACTTTTGCCGATTTTACTCTACTTAAATAATATGAAACCAAACTGTGGTTTTGATAAAATTCAAACTTAAAATAAATTCATTGTCCTAATGGTTAATCCAACCTTGCACTACCACTCAAATTCAGCAATTTGAACAAATAATATAAAATTTTCGTTCTCGCACAAATTAGTGGTGTTGTTTGACGTAATAAGAAGAACCACAGTTGCATTTAAAATAAATGTCTAATTGGCTTACTTGACCTTAAAGTTAAGCACTATCTGGAATCTAAACATAAATAATATGAACAGAATATACAAGCCTCTTACAGGATTGTTAGTGTCATCGTTAACGTTAGTAAGAAATTAAAACCCTGAATTTTTGTTCAGTAGAACAGTTTCATTGTGTTGTCGAATTGTAGAGCATTTCAACAACATCCGATTGGGATATTTTTCAAAATAATCATTGACCACAATTATTTATTATCGGAAGTATATTTGATAAAACATCCCTAAGTATCTTTAATCTAAATAGCACACTTAATAAAAGATTCCATGCCATAACGGCCAAATTAATAAGGGCCACAAATAAGGGCCACAAAATAAGGGCCACAAAAATAAAGGCCACAAATATTAATAATGTTTGTAAATGTTGCAGGACACCATTAAAAAAATTAATTAGTATTGTTACGTGAGGAGGTTTAGCGTAGTAAATCTTTGTTATCTGTATCTTTTAGCACAAGATAATCTGTCAATGTTAAC